>LBNU01025436.1:18269-41022 GCA_014162995.1 Artemisia annua
TCTGAAAGGTGATAATACACCCCCGCCCCCCCCCCCCCCCCCCCCCCCCCCCCCCCCCCCCCCCCCCCCCCCCCCCCCCCCCCCCCCCCCCCCCCCCCCCCCCTAAGTGAAAGCGCATAATGATTATTATGGGACACCCTGATCACTATGATGTTACTTACCTTTTGCTTAAAAGAGGACAAAATATAGTTGGCAGTGTATCAATACAAACAGATCTAGGTTTACAAATGATGGTGAAAGTGATTAGAACTTTAGACAAAAGGGATAAAAGTACTTTCTTTTGTGAAACATGTTCCTGACACATGTGTTTGTGTTGGTTAACACTATCTAAATTGCACATTGTGGGTGTCTTTTTGATACATACCAAAACAGGGCCACTAATTGGGCCTCCAATAGTCCAAACAAAAAATTCATAAAAAAAATCAAATAATAATAATAACAAACCAAATATAGCCACACTGAATACCTGTTTGTGCAAATTCAAAATACTGAAAGTGATAATACAAAGTGAAAGCGCATAAATATGATTTATGGGACATCCTGTTCAATGATATTTGCAATTACAACCCAAACAATATTTAAACTAAAATGAAAAACATAAAAAAAAATCAACCATATAAGACAAAATTTTATAGATCACTATATGTTTACTTACCTTCTTGCTAAAGAGACAAAATATAGTTGGCAGTTATCAATACAAACAGATCTAGGTTACAGAAATGAGGTGGAAAGTGATAGAACTTTAGACAAAAGGGATAAATGTACTTTCTTTTTGAAACAACTGTTCCCTGACACATGTGTTTTGGTGTTGGTGTAACACTATCCTAAATTGCACATGTGGGTGTCTTTTTGATACATACCAAAACCAGGGCCACTAATTGGGCCTCCAATAGTCCAAACAAAAAAAATTCAGTAAAAAAAGAAAAAATCAATAATAATAATAACAAAACCAAATATAGCCAACAACTGAATACCTGTTTGTGCAAATTCAAAAATACTGAAAGTGGATAATACAAAGGTGAAAGCATAATGATTATTATGGGACATCCTGAATGGATCACTATGATGTTACTTACCTTTTGCTTAAAAGAGACAAAATATAGTTGGCAGTTATCAATACAAACAGATCTAGGGTTACAAATGAGGTGAAAGTGATAGAACTTTAGACAAAAGGGATAAATGTACTTTCTTTGTGAAACATGTTCCCTGACCACATGTGTTTTGTGTTGGTGTAACACTATCTAAATTGCACATGTGGGTGTCTTTTTGATACATACCAAAACAGGGCCACTAATTGGGCCTCCAATAGTCCAACAAAAAAAAATTCATAAAAAAAAAATCAATAATAATAATAACAAAACCAAATATAGCCACACTGAATACCTGTTTGTGCAAATTCAAAATACTGAAAGTGATAATACAAAGTGAAAGCGCATATAGTGGTTCTAAAAAACAGACACCTACATATCATCCAAATGTAAAAAATTAAACATCATGTCGGGGTAATGTGCATTGGCTTCTCTGGTAAACATGTTGACATTTGATGGATTCGGTTGAGGCTGAACGTTTGTTTGGGAACTAGATGGACGCTGCTCACTTGCACGAGCAGATGATCGCGTGTCTCCGTAACGTTTGAGCCAATACTTCTTCTGTTAAACCATGACTGTAAATGTTAATAACTAGTTAATTATAATTATACGTAAAAAAAACAGGCAAATACTTACTTTTTTGTTTACCAAGGCCACATTACAATTTGCTCGCGTGTGTCCGACAACCCCACATCTTCCACAACTGTAACGCCTCGGTTCCTCTCCCTGTGATAGGATACGATGATTATCCTTTGGTCGGCCAGATTGTCGCTTAACAATGTACGGGGGTTTAACAACTTGCGGGTCACTAGGAGTAGACCACATTTTAATATCTTTCAGAGGATACATCTTCCCTTCGTACGTCCCTTTTAGTGTTGTTTTCTTAAACCAATCTTTCGCCCATTGATTACAATTACTCAAACCTAGAAACATGGAAACTGCACAAACGTGCCCACATGGTAAACCAGATAGTTGCCATTTTCTACAAGTGCATGTACCCTCTCGCAAATCAACGACATGGCTTTTCTGGTTCTCCCATACTCTATAAAGTTTCAACATTTCAATACCTGTAACAATCCAGGTGCTGCTCTTTAAGATCCTATCGTTTACCTTTGCAGCTGCCCATTCAGTAAGCTCGTCTTTAGGTGCATCTATTACATATAATGAGTAATAAAAACATGAGAAAATTAAACTTTATAAACCAAAACTTTGTAACGCATTACTACCGTGCTAATAAAATAAACTTTATAAAGCAAGACACGTTCGTATTATTACCTTCATATGCATGTCGTCGTTCACAAAACCACTTTTGAAGAAGCTCCCTGTAGGACTCTATCAGCATCGTTATTGGCACTCTTCGGACATGTCTGGTTAAATTATTTATTGACTCGGCACTGTTTGATGTGAGGTAATTATATCTATTCACGGGGCAATACGCCCTGGACCACTTATCAAAACCAGCTTCCTCAAGTTTTTGGTATGCATCGGGTTTAATAGCACGGATTTGAGCAATTGATGTTTCAAATGTATCAGGTGTATAAGCTTTGCATGTGTTCCAATACAATCCCTTTAATTTTTTTTATTCAAACCGGCATTCATCATCAAATGTCGACAACAGTAGCCATGAAACGAATTAGGAAAAACAGAATTACACGCAAGGGCGATTGATGGATGCCTGTCTGAAATAATGGCTAAATTCGGTACCTCACCGATGCATTCCTTCAACCTTCTCAAAAACCACGTGCATGATTCACCAGTCTCACCTTGCGACACACCGGTAGCAATTGGTACAATCTGATTATTACCATCCATTCCAACGGCTAGTAGATTGGTGCCGAGGTATCTCCCCTTAAGATGTGCAGCGTCAATTATTATCAACGGCCTCATAAACCGTAAGAAACTCCTTACCTGGTTCAACAATCGATGTATATATAAAGATACAATTAAATAAACATGTACGAATAATTAAAATAGTTAGACGTTAATAATATTCAAGTCTTCAAGTAAAAATATGATTACCGCAATGCCAAAAGCAACAAATACCATCTTGAATACTCCTTCGTCATCGGTATCAATGGCCGTTACTGTACCCTCGTTTTCCAACTCCAAGTTATGGCAATAATGCGGTAACTGCATAAAAGATTCCTTTGGGCTACCTGTCAACATCTCAAGTGCTAGATGTTCCCCCCCAAGCTCGTTTGTATGAAATGTCTATTTTCCATTCTTGACAAATATCTTTTTGTATGTCTGTCCCTCTAAGCACCCTTCCATAGTCTCTTAACTTATCGACAATGAGATGTGCCACTAATTTTTGTGTTGCGTTGCGATGGTTAGGATGGATCTTAGTACGGGAACATGTGTGATTGTCATTGATGTTTGTTATTTGAAAATAAGGACCCTTTGGAAACCTTCTAGTGAATATATGCCAATCACAAGTTGGGCAAACACATCTTACACAATACCTAGTTGTACATGATTTAACGGTTACGTATTCAAAATGTAATATTTTTTTCCTATCTCGAGCATGACTTCAGCCTTTCCTTTGAGAAATTGAGTGCCTTTTTTCATAATGAATGGAGCATCAAATTTATAGCTAGCCGGTTTTTTGATAACTGGTTTAGGTGCACTGGGTGTAATGGGCATATTTGTAAAGTTGTTTGTGGCTTGCCACTTCATGTGTAAATCTTTTGAATCGGGAACATATTCGGGCTCATGTTTTGCTTGTTCGGGAAACAAAGAAACATTAAGATCTATATCTAGTTTCTTGGATGAAGAAGGGGGTGTTACCTCTGTTACAACGGTTTCCGTAGCAAACATAAAGGCTTCAACAAAAAGTTTCAAGACAGCAGTCGAACAAAATATTTCATTATTGAAAAATGCCACATCATCTTGGTCGATTAGGTAAACTTTTTTGGAACCGGATATGTATGATAAAGTTATGCCATACTTAGTTCTGTCAATCATAAACTTTTTCTCTACATACCTTTGAAGTTGGGAGAAGGTGATAAAGTTCGGTAGTAATACACCATAAACTTTTCCTTCATACTGCAAATGGAGCTTAAACTTTGGAGCAGTTGAAGCCATTTTTGTTTTCTTTGTTTTTACTATATGCAATATGTATTCAGTCATGCTTACAACTATTTATCCCAGTTGTGGTTGCCCTAGATGAGTAGGTATAGTCATAAATAACATTTGCTACTAGTGGACCAAATTAATAAAGAATATCATTTACTAATTTCATCTACTAGTAGCCCAAAGCTTTTAAAATTTCCAAATGACTATAAATAGCACACTGGACTACAGCAGTAGGATTATTGTAAAAGCATAATCTTTCACCACAAACAGTAGGATACAAACAATAGCAGTGGGATAACAACAATAGCAGCAGAATTACACGTGTAAATATAAAAAAACATAATATTTTTCTCCCATAATTATAAAGTTTGTACAAACATTAAGCATAACAATTACGATGCTTCTAGACAGTATCACATCTTCTTTGATAATTGTGGATCTATTATCTTTTCGTACTTCTTCAACAGATCATATGCTTGAATATCCGTCTCGAATGGTCTTTGCAATTGTAACATTTGAGGTTTCAACATCTGCTCAATCACTAGTGGATGAAAGTTCAAACAAGGATAATCCTTTTCTACTAACAAAAAGATGGCCAATCCACTAATATTTAACTTATGAACACCACAATACTGGTACAAAAACCATTGTTTGACTATTCCAGACTTCAGTGTCTTCCATTCGACGTCACCATCATCTGGCTCAAACATAAGCTTCAAATTACAGTAAACTACCTTCTCAAACACATCTTTTGGGCTCACGTCTCCATAATTCGCTTTGTATAATTGCCATAAAGTGACCACATCATCTCGATCCATGTGATACAACATCTGTGTGAATCTAACAAACCCATAGTATAACCCATTGCTTCTTTTAAACTCCCAGAGCCCAGCACTTCCATCTTTGGTAACAAATGTATAAGAGACTATGGGATGCTTGCCAACTAGAGGTCCCGCATTCCGCGGTTCAAGTTCTTTTAGTTTTGACAAAACTGTATAAGCCATCAATCTAGATATCTCCCTTTTAGACACATCATCCTTGCCTTTTTTTGCTTCATCTTCGTCAGACACAGAACTACTATTCAATGAAACTTTTTGTTTTTTTGCTAAAAACCTCCTTTTTTGAGTTCGACTTCTTTTGACACCAGTGGTTGGGGTTTCTGAATCTAGTACCTTCTTGTGATCATGTTGTTTCTTCTCATCATTATTCTCCTCAAAAACTTTTTCCATTGTTATTTCTTTTTCAAACTCTGCTTCTGTCTCTGGTTCTCTCAAACCTACAGCCACATCACCCTTGTCTTTCAAAGCATATTCTTTTTCAACAACCGTTTCTTGCACAGGCACCCTTTGAACCTTAGTCTCATTGTGCATGACTTTGTTAAACACCGTGCTAAAATCCTCTTCGCCCATTGGTGCGAATGTTTCAGTTTCTACTTTGGCAAGCTTGTACAACCGGATGATTTCTTCATCCGGAAGTAGCTTCAGATCTTTTAGCCTCCATCTGTTTCTGAGGTACTGCATATAATGTGCTACCTGTTGCTTAACAGTTGGAGCCTTGAAAATCTTTCTTTTCTTTCTCACCACAGCACATTTCTTTTTCTCTGTATGAACGAATCCTTTCAACCATGATTCGAGGTCAAAAGATGGTAGTTCTTGTTCTTCTAGTTTCACCAACTTTGATATCTCAAATAGTGCATCATTCCTTATCTTCTCAGCCTCCCAATCATCATACTCTCGTTTTTCCTTGGATTCCTTTTCTGCTTGTAACCGTTGTTCCTCCAAAAGTTCTCGATCATACTCTTCTTGTAACTTTTTAGCGGCTATTTCATTGTATGCAATTGCTATTTCTTTTGGCCACAACTCCTAAGGAATATGCCAAGGCCATTCAGGCTGTTCAGGTTCTACAACCATGACGCTTTTTCCTTTTCCTGAGTATGTATGTGACATAGAGCTTGATCGCACACTCAGACTAGCCTCTCTAATCACCACACCCTTGGCAGTTGGTATTTGAGGTGGTGGTGGTACCGTATGTGGTGGTGGGGTTGGTTGTTGAGTTGGTACAGGTGATTGTTGCGGTTTTTCCGATTCATTTTCATTCGACTGTTGGTGAAGAATCATAGTTTCAGCCATCGATAAATCATCATCAGCAGCAGGATTTGCAACAACAGTTGGATTAGCAGCAGGATTTTTTGAACTAGCAGTTGGATCAACAACTGTAATAGCCAAATATTCACCAACACCAGAATTAACATTGGCTACATCTTGATCAAGTTTAGCAGTAGGATTTGCAGCAACAGTTGGATTAGCAGCAGGATCTTGAGAACTAGCAGTTGGATCAACAACTTCTGAAGTAGCCAAATTTTTTGTTTTATTTCGTTTTGGTAACATGATGATTACAAAATGTGGGAACAGTTATATTAGTGCAGTTCATTTTGACAGTTAATTACACTTTTCAACATTAAAGTAAATTCAGTTGTTAATCAATGATTCGTTAACGTCTGCGTAACCGATATCAACATCCATAACAGAAGCAGAATCACTTTTATCATGGATATATGAATCCGCATCAAATTTTGACTCATTCATCCCATTGAAGGGAGCATCCGCACCAAAACTTTGACCAACCTCTTTAGAACCTTCCGTTAGAACAACAGGCGGATCTTGTGAAGCAGCAGCTAACTCCTTTGAACTATCGGCAGAATTTGAATCAACATTGGGTACAAATTGATCAATCACTGATTCATTACCCTCTATGTCTGCAACAAGAAATACATCTGCATCACCACTATCAACATCCATATCGGAAGCAGAATCAATTTTATCATTTACATTTGCAGACACATCATCTCCATGCTCTTGTGAAGTAGCAGCAACATCCTTTGAACTAGCAACATCATCTGACTTGGCGAAATTTGCAATACCACCATCAGCACATAGACTTACACCCGATTCAAGATTGGCTACATCGTCATCCAATTTATTAGCATATTCTTCTACCAAAGGTTCGTTATCCAATATTTTCAACTCATCAACATATTGACCCACTGTAGCACTTTTATCATGAATATTTAAATTCGATGACTCTTTAGTCTCAGTCGCCACATGTTTAAAAACATCGTCCCCCAAACATTCGTCATCATCAGAGGAGTTTACTCTTTGTGCTGTCCCAACTTTCTTCAACCTTTTTAACTTTCTAGTTGTTAACCTTAACCTCTTTTTTCTTTTAACCATCCGCTTCAAATTTTCTATCTCTTTTCCTTGTAAAACTGTCAGATTTTCTAGGTTAATAACCTTGGTCTCCAAAGAAGCACATTTAGCCGTCAATTCTTTAACTAGTTCAATGCTATCCTCACCACTTCGGCCAGTGTTACCTGGCCCGAGAGGTGGATCAATGGAAATGTCAGTATGTACATATGGGATGTCCATCAATTCCTGAGTCGCGTTTCTATCCTCATCACTTCGGGATGTGTTACCTCCCCGGAGAGGTGAATCATTGGATTGAAACTCAGTATCAAACCTAGTTTGATAACATGAGCCCCCCATTTTATCCATGTGGCTAGGGTTACCATCACCTGATTCAGGTTCATCAGAACTTGCCAGGTTAGATGTTGCCATGGGTTGGGTCTTATCAATGTTACCACTGCCCTGCTCTGCTTCTAAGCTAGAAGCAGTAGTGGTAGCCCTCACCATCATGTCATCTCCATCACGTATGACATCCTCATGTGTTTCAACTATACAATTACCAGGCTCAAAAAGCGGATTTATTTCATTTGTGGATTCCTTACGTGTTTCGGTATTTTGGGGTTGTTGAGATGATGAAGCCATATTAGATGTGTTTTGGGTATCAGTTGGGACGGGTTCACCTTCACCATGATTTTGGACTAATGACAACATATAAGGAAAAAGTGATGTCACATTCCCTGAAAAATGTATACCTTATTTTTTCAAATAAACAAACATTTTCTTTTGAAGAACAGGGCAAACAAACTGTCTCCGATGAAATTTAGGATTTGTAAATTGTTTGTTAATTATGATTTGCAAAAATCTAGGATAAATATAATATTTCCCTTTCAAATTGCTATTCAATCCTTCCATTATCATGTTTGAAAAATTGAAAGGTTTTCCACTAGCAAGACATATCATGGCGGAAGCCTGAGTTGTACTGAATTCATTCCAACCTGATACTTTTGGGCTTAGACAATGGAGGATGGTATGGACCAAAAATTTCCACTGGGGACAGAGTTGACCCTTGAAAAATTTTAAACCATTATCTCTCTTCTCATGTCCTATTTTTTCCAGTTCGTCAAAAATAATATGTGATTCAAGACAACTAATGTTTTCATCATGGGCAAAGGAAAGGGATTCCCTTACAGATGACTCACAGACTATGATTTCTTGGTCATCCACCTTGGCCACTAAATGTGTTTCCCCATTTGAAGATGTTTTATTAACAGTTGACCAAAACTGTTGCATATGGGATATATATATGGTTGGGTTTGTGGATAACGCATACTTAATATGAGTAGCCTTAAGGAAATCGATTACCTCAAAAAAACCAACTGCTTCAACGGGTTTCTGAAGGAAAGCAACCTGATTGTGATTATCTGCCCATTCTCTTGTTGACATTGTGAATTATGGTTTGTAATTTTGGGGATTTGAAAATTCAAACTTTGAGAGAAGTTATAATTGGTGGTTTCAAACAATAATGAAGTTAAAAATGGTGGTTTCAAACAGTACAGAAGTTAAAAATGGTGGTTTCAAATTATTGTGCTGCTAAGCTGGTTAAGGTATAACCTAAAAAGGGAAGTTACAAATCCACCCTTCGAAAATAGGAAACAGTCACTAGCAGCACGATATTTTGCACTAACAGCTGGATATTTTTTAAAGGAGGCAACACAATATTTTGCACTAGCAGCAGGATGAATTTTAGTAGCATGTTTTACGATGAAAAAAAACATACTGTTTAATTTTAGCAGCACAATGGTCCCAAAAAAGGAATGTTGAAATCGTTTTCATAGTTTAGTACACCTTGATTAATATGAAAACAATGATTATTTGTAAAATCCAATTCAAAAAATATTGTAGAAATAACATAATAATAAGTTAATAAATAAAACATATTAAAAAGATTAATTAAATAATAAAGTAATTAAAAAATAAAATTAATTTTTTGTTTTATTTCGTTTTGGTAACATGATGATTACAAAATGTGGGAACAGTTATATTAGTGCAGTTCATTTTGACAGTTAATTACACTTTTCAACATTAAAGTAAATTCAGTTGTTAATTATATGCAACTTCCAAAAAAAAAGTATATTTATTTCAAATGGTGCCTGTTGGTTTTCCCTCTTTTTTATCTATATATGCAGGGAACTTTTATCATATTTACACATTCCAAATCTAAAAACACTTTCAAGCAACCAATATATCTATTAATCCTAATCAAAACAATAACAAAAAATGTCTTCTTCATCCAACAAAATTTCTGCAACCAAGAAGAGAGCAGCAAGTGAAGCAAACATTGAGTTGAAGACAGAGAAACCCACAAAGTAAGATTTTTTATTTATTTATTTATTTATTTTTCTTGTTCATTTAAAAATTTGATCAATAAGGGTTGTAATTTCATAAATATATTGCAGAAAGCAATTTGTTCAGGAAACAACTTTGACAGGGGATGACAAAAAGAAAGGTATGACTCACATATTTAGTTATATGATATAATCAAATTGTAACTTATCTGTGCTTACTTAAAATCATTTTGTTTATTTTTTTTTAAAACATTAAAGGTATTGTCGAAGAAACAACAAGCATCCCTAAGTCAGATGCACATGTTTGGGAATCTGAAGAAACATACATCCAGTGGGAAAACGAGTTGGAAAAGGAAGCAGAAGCGGACGTGGAAAAGGAGCGAAAGAAAAGACTCGCAGAAGATCATGCGAAGCAACTGGCGAATATGCCAAGGATGAATTTGTTTGAAGATGCCCAATCAGAGGATGCTGATGAGGAGATTGAAAAAGAAGACATTGAAGAATTTGACTACGAGACGGCCCATCTAGGATTCAACTCATCTCCCGAAAACTAACTTTCATGTTTTGTTTATGTTTGGATAATGTTTGTTTTAACTCATTTTGTTAAATGAATATCTAATTGTTATTAATATTTAATCTTCAGTTTTGGAAGTGATTTGTATTTTAGTCATTTATTTATTTATGTTTAATGTTTAATTTAAGTTTCATGTTGTTACTTTCGTGTTTAAATACCCTATTTTTTTACCCGGATGAATTTAAGTTTATGTACATGTTTGAATTTAATATTAGTTGTACATAGTTGGAAAAAATTAGTTTGCATATATCTATTCGACAAACACAACAAACTTATGTAACCCAATAGTATCTTTTAGAAGTATACCATGTAAAACATACATAAACTTTTGAACTAGCAGCAGAATTTTTTTAAAAGAGGCAGCACAATTTTTTAGACTAGCAGCAGAATGAATTTTAGCAGCATGTTTTACGACCAAACAAACATTCTTTTTTGGTCCCATATAAATAATGTTTCAATTGTTTTTATAGTATACTACAGTACCACATGATTAATATTAACAATGGTTATAATTCTTACTTCAAATTAAAAAAGAATCTTACTATGCTACTTGTGACTTTTTGCAAGGTAAATGACCACAAATTTTCTAGCAAAAGCTTTTGCTCACATTTTAAACACCACACATAGACTGCAAGACCAACAACAGGAAGAATATTTAAAGACATTTTGGGTATGACAATTCTATCAAAAATCTATAACAAAACCGGATGGCTTCACACAGGAACAAAGGTATTCGCTGGTTATTTAAAGTTCAAATTAATTATGGTAACATATATTTCTTCATTTTCATAATATATATATATATTTTGTTCTTTTTTTTTTTTTTTTTTTTTTTTTTTTTTTTTTTTTTTTTTTTTTTTTTTTTTTTTACTGTTTGTGCAGAGATCATACCCAGTTCATCAGATGGCTATGAAGCAATCACTCATGTAAGGCCGGTTTCATGTCAAGATTATTTTCCAAGGGACTACAAACTACAGGAAGTTACATCAAAGATTGTGGAAGGTAGCTCTTATTTTAGAACCAACCAAGAAGCAAAGATGGCTTTTGATTCAAGGGTTGAGGTACTTGGTCTACCAAATCATTGGATTTGTGCGGATTTGGGTATCAAACCATTTGTGGGAAAAAACAAAAAAGATCCAAAAGGAAAGGTCCCCAAAAAGAAGGTTTAAAGGCACATTCATGTGCAACTGCTTATGGTTACAAGCAATGTATGTATAATTGTGGTTTAAGTGTATAACTTAAAACACTTTAAAATAAAACAATTGTAACCATACCCTATCATTAATGGAAAGTTTCTTGAGTTAGTAACACACAATTATACATACATAAACTTTTGAACTAGCAGCATAATTTTTTTAAAAGAGGCAGCACAATTTTTTAGACTAGCAGCAGAATGAATTTTAGCAGCATGTTTTACGACCAAACAAACATTCTTTTTTGGTCCCATATAAATAATGTTTTAATTGTTTTTATAGTATACTACAATACCACATGATTAATATGATAACAATGGTTATAATTCTAACTTCAAATTAAAAAAGAATCTTACTATGCTACTTGTGACTTTTTGCAAGGTAAATGACCACAAATTTTCTGCAAAAGCTTTTGCTCACATTCATGTGCAACTGCTTATGGTTACAAGCAATGTATGTATATTGTGGTTTAAGTGTATAACTTAGACCACTTTAAAATAAAACAATTGTAACCATACCCTATCATTAATAGAAAGTTTATTGAGTTAGTAACACACAAAGGTAAAGAACATACTTTCATTACATATAACCATGACAGTTAATTGTAACTTATCTGTGCTTACTTAAAATCATTTTGTTTATTTTTTTTAAAACATTAAAGGTATTGTCGAAGAAACAACAAGCATCCCTAAGTCAGATGCACGTGTTTGGGAATCTGAAGAAACATACATCCAGTGGGAAAACGAGTTGGAAAAGGAAGCAGAAGCGGACGCGGAAAAGGAGCGAAAGAAAAGACTCGCAGAAGATCATGCGAAGCAACTGGCGAATATGCCAAGGATGAATTTGTTTGAAGATGCCCAATCAGAGGATGCTGATGAGGAGATTGAAAAAGAAGACATTGAAGAATTTGACTACGAGACGGCCCATCTAGGATTCAACTCATCTCCCGAAAACTAACTTTCATGTTTTGTTTATGTTTGGATAATGTTTGTTTTAACTCATTTTGTTAAATGAATATCTAATTGTTATTAATGTTTAATCTTCAGTTTTGGAAGTGATTTGTATTTTAGTCATTTATTTATTTATGTTTAATGTTTAATTTAAGTTTCATGTTGTTACTTTCGTGTTTAAATAACCTATTTTTTTACCCGGACGAATTTAAGTTTATGTACATGTTTGAATTTAATATTAGTTGTACATAGTTGGAAAAAATTAGTTTGCATATATCTATTCGACAAACACAACAAACTTATGTAACCAAATAGTATCTTTTAGAAGTATACCATGTAAAACATACATAAACTTTTGAACTAGCAGCAGAATTTTTTTAAAAGAGGCAGCACAATTTTTTAGACTAGCAGCAGAATGAATTTTAGCAGCATGTTTTACGACCAAACAAACATTCTTTTCTGGTCCCATATAAATAATGTTTTAATTGTTTTTATAGTATACTACAATACCACATGATTAATATGATAACAATGGTTATAATTCTAACTTCAAATTAAAAAAGAATCTTACTATGCTACTTGTGACTTTTTGCAAGGTAAATGACCACAAATTTTCTGCAAAAGCTTTTGCTCACATTCATGTGCAACTGCTTATGGTTACAAGCAATGTATGTATATTTGTGGTTTAAGTGTATAACTTAGACCACTTTAAAATAAAACAATTGTAACCATACCCTATCATTAATAGAAAGTTTATTGAGTTAGTAACACACAAAGGTAAAGAACATACTTTCATTACATATAACCATGACAGACTGCATACAATTTGATTGTGTTTACAAGGCTGCAACTATGCCTGCATACTAGCCCAAAATAACAAAACTACACAATCCATAAACAACCATCAATGCATACGACACTAACACTACTTTAGTGCAAGAACCAAAGAAACAACAATTGCAAACACACACAGGGTTGACTTCCAGAAATTGACTTTTTTCTTTGCTTTTTGCAATTGACTTTCCAACTCTTCAATCTTCATTTGACGTGTACCTTCCATGTTAACCTCACGCCTTTGGTTTGGATTAAGATGATTGTACATAGAAAACAAATGCATTCGGTACCACTCACACTCCTCCTCTGGATCGTACCAATCAAATTCTCGCATTTATTGGTACCAGGTTTCTAGAACAAAAAAAAGTGTGGGGTAAATTAATTAACATTGATAAAATGTAAAAGATAACATGTATGGTATGCTTACCCAGCGGTTTTGGCAACAAATGAAACGACGAGCAGGATTGTCTCTTGTCCAAGAAATTACAACCATTGATGGCCTTCCACATTTGCAGTTTTCAGTGCATAGGTAAGACGAGGAAGACATAATTTTGATGAGGATTGCTTTTGATTTTGTTTGGTACTGTTGGTGTGTTGAGAAAGTTATAAATTAGGGTTATAGTAGAAGAAAAGGGGAAAATGGATGATATAAATGACCAAGGTTACATGTTGGGCCAGTAAACAGTATTTGTATGTTAGCACAACCAAATTCACATCAAATTGTCCATGCCGTGAACTTGTAATAGACATCGACTTAGTTATATCATAAGTAAATTTGATGTTTGAAATTTAGTTTCTTATCCTGTGATTGATTGAAACATAAAAATAAATAAGTAACTAATATTTGTTAAACATTAAAAAAGGAATGTAACGGAAATAAAATATCCATACACAAAATAAAAACAATAAAAGGTAATGTAACAACATAGGAAATCAACTATTTGACAATTATTCTAGTTAACTTAATATTGTTCCTTGTTGTTCCATAAGTATTCAATCATTCGCTCGCGAAATGCAAGTGCTACTTGCAGGGGATTATCTTCAAATGTCAATGGAAGGTTGAAACACAACCTATACATGAATATGCATACCCATATGCCACAATCACCAAACGAACGATGTTGACGTGGGACATCGGCGTAATCTAAAGTGATCTCGTAGCCATCAATTGGTATGTCTTTGTCCTCCAGTACACCAACTTCATTAAGATAACACAAAAGCTGAGATGGCAATCTAGAACGCATATCTTTCCACCATGGGCAGCTGCTCTCCTTGGCCCATCCTAGAGAGTCGTAAAAGGTAACAACCCCTGTACGAATATCGAGCTCAGCAAGACACCAATGCCACTCTGGTTCATTCATGGGAAAATATACCTGAAATACATATTATTCTAATTTAGTAATAATCCTTTAAAAATGTATGAAGCATAATCAGGAATGAACAAATCCGGTGTACACACCTTATTAACACTTTTTAGTGGAACAGGGTAACGTGTACCGTCGGCCCAATATCGAATGAAGTTCCCCCCAAGGACGCACGGACAGAAAAAGAACTAATAACAGCCCAATCAGCATCTGCTGGTCTAAAATGCCACATAAGGTCGACCCAAAGATTTAAATGCTGTCGAATGAAACAACATTGAAAGTATTTTAAAAGCATAATAAATTTGATAAAATAAATTTTATGTATGATGACTATAAAAAATAATTAGAACAAAAAAAAATCAATCAACATTTGTAAGATAATTTAACGTACATTGTCGCTAAGCCATCCTTGACCAGCTACATCTTTACACAACAAGGCCAACCAGAAATCTCTTCCAATAGGTATGTCTCTATAACCCCAAGGGAAACGATATAAATGTGTCTTGCCGTTTCTCACAAAAACTCGCAAGTACACTGGCACGGTCACCCTGTCCTTTTTGCATCCCTCCGGACGTGATAAATCCTACGTAAATTGCAATTAATAAATTAAATTTAGGACTAATCAAAACACGTTACATTTCTGAAATTATAAATAACTATTAATATACCTCTACAAAAGGGGGGAGATTAGACACCCCATCACTAAACACTTTCCCACGTGGTGTAATGTGTTTGATCGTATTTTGAACGGGTATGGGTGACATGGTAAACTTCATTGACACTTGTTCTGCCGATGTCATTGAACGTGTTTTAGGTTTCCTAGGATATGGTGATTTGAAAGGCTTACCTGCATACGTCTTCCTTACCGATGCCCTTTTTGCCTTGAAAGTGGACAAAGCTAATTCCAGTCGAGGTTTCTCATTACATGTAGCAACGTTTTTGTGTGATGTCATTATCAGTTTGTCCTGTAATTAAAATATTTATGTTTTGGTAATCTATAATGTATGTTTTTCCAATCGTAATTAAACAAAAACCAAAATAAAGTACCTCTACATGATTCTTATGATCCTCAACAGCATCATCATCATCTTCTTTTTTTACAACACGCTCAGTACCATCCTCCTCCTTAACCACAACATTTTCCTTTGCTACATCAGAAACTTGCTTTTCGGCCTCATCATGCTGCTCTTCAAGTTTAACAGCTTCATTATGCAAAGTTGTATCTTTATAAACACCCGCATCCTCCTTTTGAGATAGAAAATTTTCGTTGAACCAACTCGTTTCTTTCGTATTAGTATCTTCAAATATTGTGTCCAACGAATATTTTGAGTTGTCGTTGTCTTCTGTACCAGGTTCCACGAGGTAATCGAATTCATCAACATAATCCATAGGCTGCAAAATGTGGTAAGTGAATAACACAAATACTAATTACAGGTTTCATAAAGTAATAACAAAGAAAAAAAGTGTATGTACATACATCATCGGCAACAACGGATATAGGTACACCCGTGTTCTTAACATGTGGCGCATCTTCATTACCAGCAACGATGAATTCCATTCCCAGATCACGTTGTGTTTGTTCAAGGGCTTCCAATAGAACATTCAATGATGACTTCTGAGAATCATCAACATCAATACCATTCAAAGAACTGCATGTGACTTGGTCCATATCAATATCCTTCGATGAACCGGTTCCCACTACATGATCAGCCGCCTCAACCATCTTGATTGAACCTTGTTGAACTTCACCATTAACGGTTTGATCAATGGAGGTCGAGGCCTGTAAATAAACACATATCAACAAATTAACTGTGTATTTTGAGGGTGTAACAATACAACAATAAATTCATGCCGAATACCTCAAAGTTATTCAGCTTGGAAGAACAACCTTCTAGTTCATCATTACCATTTGCAGATTTGAAAGTGGAGGCCTGTGAATAAAAATTCGTTAACAAATTAACTTAGAAAGATGATAAAGAATGAACATTCTAAACGATAATACAAATTCACTCATTGAACCACGTACAATATGTTGGTCCATATGAATAAAATTGGGAGAACCGGTTCCCACTTTAGGATCAGACGCCTCAACCGTGTTGATATAACCATGTTGAACTTCAACGTTAACGGATTGACCAATGGAGGTCGAGGCCTATAAATAAACGATAGTCCAAATAATGAATGTAAATTTTGAAGGTGGAAATATACCGCACTGAATTGATCACAAAATACCTCACAGTTTATCGCCTTGGATGAACCACCTACAACTTGAACATTATCGGCTTCACAAATGGAGGTTCCAGGCTTTAAATAAAACACGATAAAAAAGAAAATTAACTTTAAAATGTTAAAAAAAAAAGTTCTGAAGGAATAATAGGACAATTCATTGATCAATGAGTACCTCATAAAGACACGCCTTGATTGAACCGCCTACAATTTCAGAATTACCGCCAACACATGTCGACGCTGCCGTCTGTAAGTGAGAAAGGATTAGTAAATTAACCGGCAATGTAGGTAGAAAGTGGATCTTTAGATAAGAATACAACCTTTACGCTAACCTTTGGATTTTCAGGATTCACTTGACTTCTTAGCTTCAAGGCAATCTCCATATCAAACATTCTTTTTTTCACTTCATTGATTTCATTTACAACGTCCATATTTTGTGCACCATCCACCCGGTTCTCTATACATTTAATTTTTTCTTTCATCACAGCAAAGTCAGCCAAAAGTTTCCCTATATCAGCATTAGGTGCTACTTCGTCAACGACAACCTCATTTACACTTTCAACAGCCGGTTCTTTAGGGATTTCAGATTCTACATTTGCATTAGCGCTTGCTGTTTGTTGAACCTTTTCTACATCACATCAACGCCGTCGTGATCAACATTTTCATTTACATGATTGCCTTTGACAGTGGTTGGCCTCAACTTCCACCTTGCTGACTTTGACACGACTGCGGTCCTTTTTATCCCCCTTTTAAATGAGCCAGAAGGACTACCAGACAACGAGTTGAAGTAATCAACACTGATAATATTCCAAGGCGCCTTCAACTCTTTATCTGTTGGAGCAAGGTCAATGATAGGATCTGACATCTAGTAATGAAACGCAAAAAAAAAATATAAGTAATCTTTAAACACTAAGTTTATCTTATTTAACAACATGAGATGAAACGTTACAGATGTTTAGTAAAGAAAAGAGTCTAAGTAACATCACTAATCTTGAATGCGACAATGAAGGAGTGTGACAGTTAATGAACGGTCGACACTATATCATTCTCGCATTGAAGACGTCTCAAATTTAAGTGCTGATCTGTCTAACGTTTTTGGTTTTGAGCTTCAATGCTTTATTTTCAGGATACCGTTTTATACATGGTGTTTAAAAGAACCAAAACTTGCTATCAAGATCAAACACCAACCTGTATAAGACGGTATCCTGAAAATAAAGCATTAAAGCCCAAAACCAAAAACGTTAGATAGATCTGTCCTTAAAATTGAGCTTTAAGTCCTTAGAAAACATATTCTTACTATCATTTTTATTGCTCTCTTACATGTCACGAACATACTTATTAATTATGTATATTCTACAGCATTAGAGAGCTAATAAAATATATATCAACAGACAACAATGTAATGAAACGCAAAAAAATATATAAGTAATCTTTACACACTAAGTTTATCTTATTTAACAACATGAGATGAAACGTTACAGATGTTTAGTAAAGAAAAGAGTCTAAGTAACATCACTCCTCTTGAATGCGATAATGAAGGAGTGTGACAGTCAATGAAAGGTCGACACTATATCATTCTCGCATTGAAGACGTCTCAATTTTAAGTGCTCATCTGTCTAACGATTTTGGTTTTGAGCTTCAATGCTTTATTTTCAGGATACCGTTTTATACATGTTGGTTAAAAGAACCAAAACTGGCTATCAAGATCAAACACCAACCTGTATAAGACGGTATCCTAAAAATAAAGCATTAAAGCCAAAAAACAAAATCGTTAGATAGATCTGCCCTTAAAATTGAACTTTAAGTCCTTAGAAATCATATTCTTACTATCATTTTTATTGCTCTCTTACATGTCACGGACATACTTATTAATTATGTATATTCTACGGCATTAGAGAGCTAATAAAATATATATCAACAGACAACAATGCATTGAAATAAATTGCAACAATCTATGCCTATAGATTGCAACCATAAGCTAATAAAATATATATCATGACTAAAAAAAGATTAATGTGGTTACCGGGCCAAATAGTGTATTATAATCCTTTTTTTCAAACTTCCTTTTGGACGACCAAGCAAGGCCACGTGGGATCACAACATTATCTTTGTTCCACCAAATCCTGCTCTTTGGAAAGCTCTCTAAGATCCATATCTGTACAAATGGTGTTAAATTAGACAACGACATTGTTAAGAATTTACTAACAATAATAACACTGTATGTGGTATGCTAACCTTGAAAGCCCAGACAAACCCATAAAGGTTGTATGTCGGAACGAATTCTTTGTTTTTCTTCTTGTTTGTTGTATGATGATTGGCATGCTTAGGAACAACATTTACAGTTCTAAGATAGAATATCTTCCATAAGTACTCGCCCCAAGGATAGGCGTTAAATGCGGCAAAATCCTCCACTAAAAGCATAATATGTCTAGGAATGTTGAACCTTCCTTCACGTCCACTTAAAATAACCATAGACACAACCACAAGACAAATCCTAACGGCATCCTCATCCGACAAAGCTAACCAAGTCTTTTCAAATTTATCTTCCAAAACTATATTAACAAAATGTTGGCCCTTTACATTGTACTGGGTGGGTCCGGGTAGAGATTTATCAGGAAACACACGCTCACAAAAAGGAACATAAGTAATTTCCTTATCATCAACTACTACGAGTTTGCCAAACCTAAGACCAGTAACTAGACAAAATTCTTTCCTTCCAAAATGCAGCCTATTATCACCAATGTGGAAAGTAATTGGGGAACACTCGTCTGTGACATCGGGAACATATACTTGATGTTGCAAAACATAATTCATTAGATGACTATCATTACCTGGTTTATTGGGAATGTCTAACCAAGGACCAAATACGGTGCTTTTGAACAAGTTATACCGATTTGTATTTTTCTTCAATTTGGCTTTGATATCTGGGAGTAACTTCACTAAAGACCTAACATTTACCTTCACATCAAATATTGGGTTATAATTCTCCATGAAAAAATTAACGGGTGAGGGTTAGGGTTTTTTAATGGTTAGAATTTTAACGTGGGAATGATTTTGGGGGAACGAGATGAAATAATTTTTTGGTACAATGTAGTGTGTGTGTNTACCTGGTTTATTGGGAATGTCTAACCAAGGACCAAATACGGTGCTTTTGAACAAGTTATACCGATTTGTATTTTTCTTCAATTTGGCTTTGATATCTGGGAGTAACTTCACTAAAGACCTAACATTTACCTTCACATCAAATATTGGGTTATAATTCTCCATGAAAAAATTAACGGGTGAGGGTTAGGGTTTTTTAATGGTTAGAATTTTAACGTGGGAATGATTTTGGGGGAACGAGATGAAATAATTTTTTGGTACAATGTAGTGTGTGTGTGTGATTTGGCGAAGCAGGAGACTGTGTGTGAATAAGGGATTGATTTTCGTGAAGGAGATGAAATGACTGTGTTCTTGCTTTGTAAAAGTTTTAAACAATTTTTAAATTTTAATTATAATGTATTTTTTTAATTTTAAGTATTATGTAATTTGGGTATTTTAGGTTATATATTTTGTATTTTGCGTATTTTAGAAAGTCAGGGTATTTTAGGGGGGGGGTGAGTCAGTAAAGGACATCTTTTTACCAACTAGTAGCCCAACGCATTAAATGAGAGTAGCCCAGAGGAGTTGGTCTACAAGAGGTACTGTAGCAATATTTTAATAATATATGGGGTTTGACTTTTTTCACAAAAAGACAAAAAAGTGGTAGCCCAATTTGGTGGTAGCCCCGACGGAACAGTGGTAGCCCAAAGTACATATAGGGGACAAGCCTTACACCTCACTTACACAATTGTACTTGTGTACTTTTGTACAAAATACACGTGTCCAGTTTTAAACAAAGGTAGCCCAGGTCTGAAGGTAGCCCAGGGCAATTTGAAAAATTAATAGATTCCGGTCCAAAAAGTATAAATTCATTGGGCTACTGGTCCATATCAATAATTAACCCTTTTTGTTTACTCTCACAATATTTTTTCATATTTTTAACATGAGATGATCTCCAGGCCGTCCCATTGATTTGAGGGGCCCGGTGCGAAATCACAAATTAGACCCTCATAATCCAAGTCTTTCACTCTTTTGTATTTGACTCAAAGTTTGTTTTCTATTTTTTTTATGTGGCCTGGTTCAACTTTGATATAATATTTAACAAATACACTAAAAAAATCAAAACGTTTATATATAAAACTATAAATATTAATGAATGTATACTAAATAGGGGCCCCTTACAAAGGGGGCCCAATGCGGTTGCACCACTTGCAAATGCTAATCGCCGGCACTGAATTATTGATCTCAATCTATATTTTTTCATATCTTGAAGAGAAAAGATAATAAGAAATTCACTATTAAAGCAAAGTAACACTGTTCAAACAGCAATATCTATGACATCAGAAAACAATTAGTATTAAAACTTTTATGCGGTCACATGTATAATTGGATATTAGACTAATGCTAATGGGCATTGCCCCCCAACCACAACCTCATAAAAGCAATGCGTTGCTCCATTAGCTCACCCCCAAAGCGACGCGTTGCTTGATGACCATTTCAATGTTTTGATTGATTGAGTGACCGAATCATTTAACAAAGCAACTCCATTTTTTGTTACCATTTATATGTATATTTACGGGGTTGTTTTTGTGGTCACCACTAGCTAGTTATGGTTGGGGTGGAGTTGTGGAGAGAGAAAATTGAGGTGGCGCTGAGGTGGCATGGTTGCTTGGGTAAAAAAATGGTCACCACTAGCATTAGTCTTAGGAAACTGTTAATTAGATAATACTACCGAGACCAGCGGTATGTGAGTGGCCCATCAACTTAAATGTTTTGGGTTCAAGTCTTATTTGAGACATCTGAGTTATAATTTGTGAGATAGGTGGTGTACGTTATAAAAAATTGCGGTTCAAAAAAAAATAATAATAAAAAAAATTAGACCAGTGTTAAGTCAACAGTCAACAGAAGACCATTATTGAAAGACTTGTGAGTCAACCGGAAGACTAACACTATTTTCCTTCCTAGTTTTGTGTATTTGCTGGGAAAATAAGGTTGCCTGGTCGTTTCCACATTGTTTCTGGAAATTTACCCAGAAATTGGGAATGAATTTTTCTTATTTCAGGCCAGGACTGGTTTCATGTTTAATTATTTGGAATAGCACTGATTTTATTCTCTATATTCTATTCTTCTGGTGACACAACTAGCAAAAATCACATTTAAGAATCTCTGATCCTGATACCTTGTTTACGTGCGTTGCGCTTCAGCATTTTAGGAACCTGGTTTGAAGATGACTTCAATTGGTAAATTTTAACACTTGTTAGTTAACATTCTGCATTTGTGTTATATTATTCTTACCATATTAGTAACCTGGAGTATGTATTGTTTATACCTTAGAGAAGTGGACGACCAAGTTAGTACCAGCTATGAAAATTACACGTACCCGCCCTAAACCCCTATAAGCTTATGCGGGTCGGGTTGAACGGTTTAAAAAAACATTATTATTCGGGTAATCCCGATTAACACGTACTCTTATTAGAGTCGGGTTTGGGGTGAGGGTTTTACCCTTATTCGGGTTAAACCTGCATAAGGGATTTCATGTTATTTATCTTTTATATAATAAAAGAATTACATCATTTCGGAGTCTTTTTGACAAAACAATCTTAGTGGAAAAAAAAATTGGACCAATAGGAATGCTCGATTTTGACACATAGGCGAAATCGAGCAATATGATTGGCCAATAAAAAGTCAAAATTGAATTAATTTTAGTCAAACTTTAATAAATTTGATGGAGAATTTGATTGGGGAAAAAACACATAAAAATATATGTGTCAAATTTATGAAAATAAAAACTTAAAAAAAGAGGAGGTAATTAATAAAACATTAGTGGTTGAATTTTAAATA
>LBNU01025445.1:4514-19445 GCA_014162995.1 Artemisia annua
AAAAAAAACCTAAAAATAAAAAACGAATCACAAAGGAAAAACCCTAAACAAACCCAACGACCAGGTGGTCACTTGATCAGAAGTCGACCCTCATGGAGCCAACCCTAATCGACAGAACAAGGATCAAACCAAACGCGAAACCCTAGAGTACTAATCGAATCCCTTACAAATCAACCTACATACGATCGTTTCTAAGAAGAGGAGATCGGAATAGGATCACAAGAAGGAAGGATCGATTAAAGTTTAGGGTGTAGGGGAATCGCCAGAGGGGATCGGTTTTAGGGTTTTTTACGTGATTGAAATAATGTATTGATCAAGTCGGGATAACTATATATCTAAAATCCGAAACACGAACATTAAGTATTAATTATAACCATTTGACCACGTTTATATAAAAACCGAAGTGGTAGGACTCACTATTGGAAAAAACGACTCATATACCTATCCATAAGTTTAAACATGACTTAAACATAATAATTTGCGGAACAGGTGAAATATTAAAAGTGACATAAACCCCATACTAGGATGACTTATCAATAGGGCTTATTACTATTTTTTTTTTTTTTTGATAAAAGCTAAACTTACATATTTTTGTATACTTACAAAAATATGTACAATGTCAAAAGTATATAAATACTTTTATAAAAGTTATTTTGTACTCTCGTTAAATATCTAAGACGCAACTATTATAGGTTTAGGTCGTCGTTGAAAGCTCGCAACTTCTTAATATACATTTTATATCGACGAGATCTATTGCTTATTACTACGGTGAGTTCATAGCCCCTACTTTTATTCATTTTGAATTACTTTAGGGTGAGATACATGCTTAACTACTTTTGTAACGATCACAACTACTTGAAAACTATATTCTGTACTATATTGATGAGTCTCGTATTATACATATTTATACCCCCGATATTATGTAAATTATATAGTAAAATAACCTTATTTGTAGGACTTTTGGTACTTAATATATGAATGAATATGCAGGACTAAGGATTGAAGGAAAGATGCGAGAAGTACAATAAATGAATGACTTTGAGGAACTTAAGATATTCATACATAGTTTGGACAAAAGCACGCCGATCTTATGGAGAAAGCGCGCCGCTTACGGGCACCTTTGGTCAACTATGCAACTACGAGTCAAACAGTGAAGTATGTCGGTTATATGTTATATGAGCGCCGGTTACGCGAAGAGAAACCCGTCGGTTTTATACTAGTTGTGCGGCGTACTTCTCATGGCAGTTATACTTCTACATTAATGAGCCACTTCAATGATGAGCCCGATCATTTGCTTGTCATATCACCAAGGACGAATTAGGGTTGCAATTTCACTATAAATAGGAGCTCAAATCGGAGTATTTCACACACCTCGATTAAGAAACATCTCTTGATCATAAGAAGCAGATTAGTAGTGGTTTTGCACCAAAAACCACTAGCTAAGGAGTTGGAGTAAGTAGCAACTTTGGGAGAGCAACATTGGAACATGGCATACTTGTAAACTTCGCTATAACTTCATTCTAATGATGATAATACTTGTGTACTTAGTTTACTTTGTTATGAATATGGAGTAGTACCCTTTATGCTTGTTTAAGGCACTTATGCCATGAGTTGAACATAGAATTTGTATCGTGAATGTTGAATCTACTATATATGCGTTTGATATGTCATTGTTTAGTCTCTTATCATTTGTCTTGATTAATGACTATGATTGTTTAAAGGTCGAAAGATGCAATTGTGTTGATTACATTATGAATCGTCTGTCTATAACGAGTCATTGCTATGCTTGTGAGAATTGGATAGTAAAACAAATGTTAACCTTGACTATGGCATGTTTAAGGGCTAGTCTCATGTCTAATGACTTGACTAGAGGAAATGCATACTTAGTACTTCATACTTGGATCATACTTTATGCACTTTATATATCTAGGATCAAAGGCCGAAAGGAGATTCTTTTACATAAGGTAGATATACTAGTTTACATGATCACCCATCATGCTTTACTTCTATGTCTTGTCCATGTACTCTTTGTGATACCTATGCTTGTTTATCTTATGTGCTCAGCCTTGGACAAACATATCTTTAGAATAATTTGGCAAAACCTTTCAAAAATCTTAAATCCAACAAAAATGGTTTTAGTGATATGTGGCAATCATTGGAATCTAATTTTGTTACCTATAGCTAACATAAGAAACGAATACCTCTCATGGTACGACCTGGTCTTACCTAAACCTTTACTATAAACGGGAATTATACTTTTACCCGTGTGTTTTGTGTATTAAGGAATCGGTAGAACTAGTCTTATAAATTTAAAGCTTTCGAAACACATCATATATCTATTTTATTGATATTTGGAATTAAGTACAAGGAATTATGTGATTGAAATTTTCAAACTGTTTAAATACGGTTTCCGCAAACTGTTTAAATACGGTTTCCAAGCTGTTTAAATACGATTTCCACAAACTATTTAAATATGGTTTCCAAACTGTTTAAATACAGTTTCTACCTACTTTACTTGGGTGCATAACTACCTACTTTGCATGGGTGCGTAACCACCTACACTACTTGGGTGCATAGACGCCTACTTTGGATGCTCAAATAGGGCACATAACTAGAAAACTTAAGGCTTCGGTCCATAAGCTTAGATGCAATAATAGAGTGTTTTTTAACACTGTCTATTAAACTTGAAATCTTGTGATCAACTGTTTTACTTTTAAACATATGAATTCACTCAACCATTGTGTTGATTTGTTAGCATGTTTATCTCAGGTTCCTAAAGGAATTAGCTGGCATGTGAAGGCGCATGGAAAATATTTTGAAGACGATGCATATATTATCAATCGAAAAACTTTACAACTTTTATCTTATACTATTGTAAACTTGTGGGACCTCTTTGTAAACTCTGATATTTTAATCGAATGATAATTTATTTCAAAACGTATCATTTAGAGTCATTTTCTATAATTTGTACTGTAAGCCATGAAGTAATACCCCAGTGACACAATCTTCTGCTATGATAATTTTAAGGGTGTGACAATAGGTTGTGGTAGGTAGGAGGGGAAAAGTGAGCTTGTTGAGTATTCAAGGCAACATGTTGACTCACGGGTTCTAGCTAAACATAGATTGGGTAAGAGTGGGAGTTACAAGGTGAAAAGGGGTTGTTGGCCTTACTTCTTTGGGTGGCCGATTCTCAAGGCTTAAATGGGAGGGAAATAGTGTACTTTTGAAAGATACAAGAGTGTATATTAGTGTATAATGCAAAGGTAGTAAGTTAGTTAAGCATTGCATGCATGCATGATACTTAATGCGAGACGTAGACAATTTAAGTAAGACTAGTAAATCCCAATGCAATGACTTATAAAACATGCTTATAAGAGTCATAGAATACTTATTTAACATAGACTAAACTTATTCTAGTGCCGGTATACATTTAAATTAATTTTCCATTTTACGCAGGTTAACCTAACGGCTATACATAAAGGCATGAATTCAAGTGTTCAAAGTAAAACGTTTTAAGTATGTGGTTAAGTAATAACTTGGAAAATATGAGTTGTCACAACTATAGGGAATGAACCCCGAGGAAACGGAAAAAGAAAGTTGCTCAGGATGATGTTGCCAAAGAAATAGCCAAAGTACCTCATGAAGATGTTCAGGCAACTAAGCAAGTTCTCAAAAAAACCAAAGAGTTCAAACTTCTTCAACTTCAAGAACTCAAGGCAGCCAAGGAGAAACTGAAAGAAAAGGCACCCAAAAGGAAGAGTGCGTGGGAAAGCTACAATCATATGCTGGAGCTTGTCATATATAATGATGACTCCAATTATAAAGTCATCAGTGAGTTCAAATTGGGATTCTTTAAATATAAAGAATAGAAAATGATGTTTGTTGTCTTGAACAAGAAGAAAAGGGCTAATGTTGTTGAACTAGTCAACCCTAAGAAAGATTTGGAGAAAATCAGGCAACAAGAAAAATTCCTAGGAATTTATACCAGAATGCCTCTCACTCTTCAGGATCCTATTAAGACTTCTCCAAAGACGAATAAGAGGGAAAGATTCATCATTCCCTCCGAACCTGAACCTTTCATTATTGGACTTCACCGCAACAAACTTCCTTCTAAAGGATTTCCATTAAGATAAAGTAGAGTAATTGAATAGCCAGAGCATGTAATCTTTTTCACTAATGCATTTGATGAACCGGCTTTTTAGAGATTCTCTGAAATGCATATCCTAAACTCTCTTCATCCTCAAGATTCAACACTAACTGAAAACACCCCTGAAGGACTCAGACTTATGAAGAACTTAAAGGATGAAATCAACTAAAGGGATGACAAACACTTCCGCGTAACAAATAAAGTGAAGCTAGAGCTGATGGTGATAACTGAAGAACAAGATTGAGCATGACTTATGTAATTTTGTTATTTTTGTAACCCATGAATAAAAATGAAATATTTTGTCTCATTTTTCTTAGTATCAGTTAATTCTTTACCTTATTTTAAGTCAGTTAGCAAGAAGAAATTGTTATGCTCACTTACACTCATAAACACTTAGGCTATTTGTATATCCAAATATGGGGAGATTGTTAGGCCAATTTAGAGCCTAATGGACTTTGACTACGATTTGAACATGAAATATCATAAGTGTAAATGAAGTCCCTGAATGAATAAACATTCAAGGATTCATCTTCAGAGTTCATCAGAGGCAAAGAAAGTCTTACAACGTCCTGAGGCGGAACTCAGCAAGTTAAGTCTCTGAACCAGAAAGAAGATGATGAAGTTAGTAAGTACTGACAATAACTCACTGACTCCCCCTGATCTCCTAACAATTAAGAGCATTCTAGACTTAGTTATTTAATTAAAAATATCTAAGTATCTGATATATTAGGCAGGAACTTTTTTGGAAAGATAAGTAGAAAAACACTTATCACCAAAAAAAAATGTTTGGTATAAAGGTGTAAACAGTTGGCAACATTCTTTTCCTAAAGTGGGATTTGACTCATTCAAGAATAAACGGATTTAATGTGTTGGGTAGCAGTGTACTATAGATGTTTGACATGTCTCTATTACTCCAGGGGTAACCACCTTATATTCTATCTACAAAAGAGAATGTCTCAAAGGAGTAAATATAAATTCTTGCAATTAATGCAATACACATTTAAGAGAGCATTTACTCCTGCATAAGAACTATGGCCATGAATGCTTTCAGTATGGTTAGCATAGTTCTTTCTTAAACACTACTTCGGCTTGTGTCTAAATTAAGTGAGGAGATCGTTGGATATTGGCATATTGCTATTCAACTTAGATTGTTGTTATCTTAGTAAATTTTTTGATTCATTTCTAATAAAAATTTAAACTTTGAAAATAACTTGTGTAAATCTTTCTTTAATGTATATCTTTGTTAAACGATTTTGAATTAAACTTACTTCATTAGCATGGAAGTTGGTTAGTTACCTTTTGTTTATATTTGTAACCAATTAAAAGGAACAGCACTTATCACTTTAAATAGTATTATAGTAATACATAGGGAAGAATATAACAAATACAAATTCACATAATTGACATAGCTTGGCCAGTAAAATACTTATTGTATGGTTCTAGCAACAATTTGGTAGCTTTCAAGAAAAACAAAGGTGGCGATGGAGCAGCTTTAATTGCCTTTTATGATTATCACATTTTGTGGTACCAGTATGTGCCTTTGTGCTCACTGTCCTCGTCTGGCTCGATGTAGATGCACTCCTTTGCCTCTCTCCACATTGCTTTAAAGATTGGAGTCCTATCGATCTTATAAAACTCACCCAATACCGGCTTGATTGCATCTCTAGCCTCCTTTGCATGATAATGTGGAATGTATGAGATCAAATGATGCAAGACGTGAGTGTGTGTAACGTCATGGAAAACCCTATTTAGGAATCCAAAGTCCCTATCAATCGTTGATAAGGCCCCTCTGATCCAGTTCCATTCAGTTGAATCATAATGAGGCAATGAAAGATGAGTGTGATGCAAGTAAGTGATCAAAACAAAAAACATATGTACACCTAGCACGGGAACTCCATACATACACGCTACCCAAGCTGCTCCTTTTGCGGCTACAAGAAGCTTAATTGCATATAAAAGAGCAAGAATACCAATATCCGATACCACAACCTGAATTCGTTCACGCTCTGTGAATATTGGACTTAAGGGATCAAAGTGATTGGCAAACCTTCCATATTTCTTGCCAGAGATATTAGTTAAAAGGTATAAAGGGAATCCAAGAGTCAACCTAAAAACCAAAGTGAACACTCGACCAGGTGGGTTGTTAAGAATCTTGGAGTAATACCTTACTTTGGACTTACGCTTAGGAATATAAACTTCGTCGTTATCTAGTGAGTTTGTGTTAGCATGGTGGTTTCGATGACTATATTTCCAAGAAAAATAAGGGGTGAAGAGGGCGGAATGGAGGATGAATCCAACGGTATCATCAATCCATTGGTATTCACTAAAAGCATGGTGACCACATTCGTGACCAATGACCCATAAACCAGTGAGGATGCTAGCTTGGCAAAACCAATAAACCGGCCACGCTAAGTAAGCTAGAGGAGTTGGAAGAAGAGGAATATAAGTGTTTGCGAGGAAGTAAAAGACATAGGTAATAATGAGATCGTGAACAACATAGTAAGATGAACGAATGACAGATCGTTCAAAGCAATGAGCAGGGATTGCTTTCTTCAGATCACTTAACGAGAACGGTGGATCAACTGGGACACGTTTGAGAATATCTTTTACCTCATGCTCAGATGAATCCGACATTCGACCACCTGCTCCCATACTTCTTAGATGTGGGAACTTGAATGTTTGTGTTCTCTTTGGCTAGTGACTCTGTGCTTTGTGATACCAAAGACTTGATATTTATAGTTGGAAAATTATATTGATCGTTTGCTTATAGATGCCTACAATGACACCCATATTCCTGGTAGTTGCCAGATAAAAACATAAACAAGGTAGTTTGAAGTTTGAACCCCACGCACACCATTTTTTAACATTTGAATTCAAAAAACATGTTCTTTACAAGCATTTTATACTACTATTGAACATAATATCTTGAGTTTATATTTCATCATATCATTCGCAATATAATAAAAGCGCCAAGGTTAAATAAGAGATAATGTATAGAACACTCATCCAACCTCTCAAATTATTTCAAATATCACAAAACTAAAACAATAATTTACCCGTATAATAGTATGATTTATACATCTTACTTCTCTCATACGCCGCTAAAACAATTGAATAATGTTGTTGTTATAGTCGAATTAATTTGGTCCCGTTTATCCGGAAATGACGGATTAGATAACTACGATAACCTTTATATATTAATTATTTTACCCTTGGGTACCTAATATTTCTACTTATAAAGCATGGATCAGTAAAAAATATTACCCTTTCCGTCTCATTTTTATTCCATGTATTCTTATTTTTGTTTGTCCAATTTAACCCGATTTACTATTTCAACTTTTAAAACACGGTACCAATTTAATTTTCAACTTTTAAGAGTTTTAATTTAGGGCAAATTATCTGAAAATGTATTTAACTTGCCACTTTTTACCATTGTATGTAACCTTCTTTTTTTTCCCAATCTGTCAACGAACTTGCAAAATCCGTTCATTGCGTGTAGCGGTGACCTGTTTGACCTGCTGGGGCAGGTTAAGCTAACGATCGTTAGGTTTATCATTGCAATGTTAGTCCTTTAGACTAACGATCGTTTATCATGACTACATAAAATGACAAAAAGTAACAAGTTAGATGACTTTTATTATTTTTAAAATTTATGTACGTTTTTTACACATTTATACACGTTTTAATACACATTTTTATACACGTTTATACACACGTTTTTATACACGTTTTTATGCATGTTTTTATATGGATTTTTATACACACATTTGTATACACGTTTTTATGCACGTTTTTATACACATGTTTTTTATACACACGTTTTTATGCTGGTTTTACACACGTTTTTAAAATGTTTCAATACATAATTTTTATACACACATTTACACACACTTTTATACACACGTCTTTATACACACATTTTTATATACGTTTTTATACACACGTTTTTATACACACTTTTAATTTAACTTTTTTTATACTTCTAATTTAAGTTTTTTACACTTTTTTACACGTTTTTATATACGCTTTTACACACGTTTATATACACACTTTTAATTCAACTTTTTTACACGTATTTTACACACGTTTTTATATACGTTTTTACGCACGTTTTTAATTTATCTTTTTTACCGCCACCACCCACCACCTCCACCCACCACTGCCACCACCACAACACCAACAACCACCACCACCAACCCACCGCATCCACCACGCAATCAACACCATCTCACCATCCGCCACACCCACCACTGCCACACCACCCCCTGCACCACCAACACCACCATCGCCCTATTTCTTATACGTTTTAAAAATGGATATGCATTCACTGGTGGCGGGCGGTAGTGGTTGGTGGAAGCAGTGTGTGTGGTGCGGGAGGTGGTGGTGCGTGGTGGTCGGTGGGGTGGTGGGTGTGGTGATTGGTTGGTGGTGGTGTTGGTGTGGGTGTGGCGGTGGTGGTAGGTGCGGTGGCGGGTGGGATTGGTGTCGTTGTGTGGCGTTGTGGGTGGGTGGTGTGGTAGAGGCGGTGGCGGTAGGGGAGACGGCGGGTGGGTAGGTGGTCAGGTTGTGGTGTCGAATGATAGTAGTGGCGGCGTGCGGCATAGCGCAGGTGGCTCGGAGGAGTTGGGGTTTTATGATGAGAAGAAATGAGATGGGTTATATGGATATAAAATGTGTGTGTGGAATGGTATTGGGATTGAAAGTTAAACTATTTCTGTGGCTGTGGTGTGGTAGATTGGAGTCTTGTTATTGTAGGGTTGAATTTGGGGTGGTGAGCTGTACCTTAGAGTGTTGAGCTTAATTTTGAAAGATTTAGTTCCCGTAATTATTGGGTAATTAAATCGGTAGAGGCTCTAATTTGGGAGCTTTCTCAGTTTAGTGTCAGAGTACATACGCAATTACGTAGCTCTATGGGTATTACAAGATGGCGGCGGTGGGGTGCTTGGGCTGTGCTATTTTGGTTAAGTAAGGGTTGGTACGGGTGTGGTATGTTGCGCGCTGAGTGGCTATTATATGTCCCAAGACGGTGTAATGTTAGACATGACATGGAACGGGTGGACATCGGTGGTGGTGCGTAGCTCAGTGGAGAGTGGGTTGGGCGGATACATATTCGAGATAGTGCTGTTAAGTCGGGCATTCGGGTAAAAATATGGATCCCCTAAAATTGAATTTGGTCAGAGAACGAAGATGAATGCTTTTTGGTGAGTACTTAATTATGTTTGAGGCAATTGAGTGAAATCCTCCGACAGGTGTATGAAAACGTGTATAAAAATGTGTGTATAAAAACGTGTATAAAAATATATGCAAAATCGTGTAAAAAACGTATACAAATTTTAAAAATAATGAAAGTCATCTAACTTGATATTTTTTGTCATTGTATGTAGCCATGATAAACGATTGTTAGTCTAAAGGACTAACATTGCAATGATAAACCTAACGATCGTTAGCTTAACCTGCTCCAGCAGGTCAAACAGGTCACCGCTACACGCAATGAACGGATTTTGCAAGTTCATTGACAGATTGGGAAAAAAAATGCTACAAACAATGAAAAAGTGGCAAGTTAAATACATTTTCAGGTAATTTGCCCTTTAATTTAAAACATGCATTGCTTTAAACATAAGGGCAAAATTTATTGGTGGTGGACAATAAAAATAGAACATAGAAAGTATGTTTTTTTAATGGATATATTAGTAAGTAGAATTGATTTTAAACAAGTTTTTTGTGTTCATGATATCTTATATATAAATTCAGTCGTTTTTTAAGTTCATATATGACAATGCATGCATGTCTGCATGGGTTCAAACTACTTGCTTCGTGTCTTTATTCGAAAACTAGTTGGGCCAGTGGAGTCATTGTCGGCATCTTTTGTTAAATTCTAGTCAGTAGACCAATTGGGACTCACTCCCGAGTCAAATATGATGGCCGAAATATGTTGAACTAGTGACTGTTTGGAAATAACGTTTTAAAATCCTATAATTATGCTTTTCAAAACACAAAAGATTAAAAAAATAAAGATTCATATTCATATAATTACACAAGAATTCATTTTCCTCCAATAATATTTTAATGTCATATGTTTGACGAGCATCATTTTGAATCAATTCACTAGCGTTTAGCGGTTGAAGAATAAAGTTTTTTTGACGGCACCGCTGAATGTTATGAATTTTGTTCAAACGGTAGTATTAGAAATGTTACTCAATAAGTGTTCAGATATAAATGATCCTTGCTATTGCTTCATACAATACTATTGGTTAATTCGTATTAGTTTTGTAATTGCTTAGCTTTTCACTAAACCAATGTGTTCAATATATAAAATAGGGGTGTTCATCGGTTCGGTTTTCGGTTTCATGGCTTGTACGGTTCGGGTTAATCGGTTTGAAAATTTTAAAAGTTAAAACCAAAACCAAATCAAACCAAACCAATTATAGAACGTATAAAACCAAACCATACACCAATTTAGAATTCAGTTTGGTTTCGGTTAAAACCAAGAAAACCAAATACAAGTAAACTTCTAAATTTAATCTAAAAGTCACAAATAAAAATAAAAAAGTTCAAATAAAGTTACCAAATCAAAAGGTCTCACAAAGTGTTTAAGTAAATCAACAAAACAAAAGTTTAAGAAATCAAAAAGTTTCATAACTTAACGGAAATAAATGAAAGCGAAATAAGATAAAAAGTTCTTCGAAAAAGATCTACAGAAGTCTTATGCTTGAATATTTCATCTTCAAGCATTATTGGTTTGAGGAGTGGTTAGTTTATAAGATATTTTAAATTTTTAGGATCTTTTGTTAGGAAGATAAACATATAAAATTTGTATATATATAATTTAAAGTTTTTTGTGTGGATAGATATATATTCGGTTTTTTCAGTTTGGTTTGATTATGTATTTGTCAAACCCTAAACCAAACCAAACACCAATTAAATACTTCGGTTTGGTTTTAAACCAAACCATACACCAATTAAAATTTTCGGTCCGGTTTTATTCGGTTTCGGTCCGGTTTATATTTCGGTTTGTTTAGTGTCAAACCAAATAGTGAACACCCCTAATATAAAATACAAAGGTAGGCTAGGCCTATACAAAATCATAAGCCCATATGCATAATAATATCGATTACACTCCCTCGCAGTTAGAGCGAGAAAACGAGCAGTCAATCTGGTACGAAATTCCTCAAATAAAGCTGAAGGCAATCCCTTACTGAAGATATCATCATACTGATAGCGCGATGGCACATAAATAACACGAACCTAACCCTTAGTAACCGTGTCACGAACAAAATGAATATCAATCTCTATATGCTTCGTCTGATGATGTTGCGCAGGGTTAGCTGACAAATAAGTTGATCGTCGAGCAGAAGAGCAACACACCCAATCAGCATCAAAATATGCAATAAGTGAACCAGTAGAAGAAGCAAACAGCTGTAGGCCAAAGTCTAAAGTACCGCGAACATACCAAAGAATGCCTTTGAGAGCCGCCAAATGAACTCACCCGAGTATTAGTTTTGTAATTTGCTTAGCTTTTCATTAAACCAATGTGTTCAATATATAAGTTACGAAAGCCCATACACATAATAATATCGAATAACAATTTGTATTACTTTTTTCTTTACCGCTAGTTTTGTCAACATACATAGTATCTATGTATAGAACTGGTCGTTAAACATTCATCATAACCGACCACATGTCATATTGAAGGGACATTATTTGGAAAATAATGTTTAGACTAAATTATCAGCTTGCTTATGAGAGTATCTATAAATACATTAAACCAACTGACTTAGCTTAGTTGGTCACCCAAGTTCTTTCTGGAGCTTGAGGAAGGGTTTTACTCGGGTTCGAGTCTCGCAAGTGATAGAGAAAATTCGGATTTTTCTCTTAGTTAGAACCCGTGAGTTTTAGGGGTTTCTTTCGCGGGTCTCTCCTAGTGGTTCGGGTCATGGGGCCTGCCCGTTTGAATGGTTTAACTCGGGGGTCGGATTTCAAGTGTAGTGCGGTTCTTTAATAATAATAATAATAATAATAATAAAAATAAAAAAAATTAAAAAAAAAAAAAAAAAAAAAAAAAAAAAAAAAACCTTTACTTACGTATATGCATGTACGGTGTTCTCTGTTCATCAGAATATATAGGTTATAAGTTTTGTGCATCATGCATGTGAGTGCGAGGATCACCACATGAGACAGAATTTAGAAACATATTAACGATTTACGTAATATTTTAAATTTTGTTCATTATGATCATATAAGTTCACCTCGCTATTGGCAGTCTCGTTTTGAGTATTGAAAATGCAAAGAAAAGCAACATCATAGCTCTTATGTATGGTATTTGGGCCTGATTATTGGGCCAGAACAACAAAGCCATTTTTATGCATGGGCCTTATCATCAAGCCGAAGTTCTTTAAGTAACTGTTTTTACTTTTTAACAAGAAAAGAAATAATGTTTTTGGTCAATGTGATTTTATTTTAGTCTCATTTTCATTTTTCACTAAGGAAAACAAATATAGCAATGAAAGCGAACAAATGAAACTCAGTTAGAAAATTTAATAGTTTAGAGCTAACAAGCGGCTGATCGTTATGTGAGAACGAATGGTCTAGAGCCGTACACTATGATTTGGTCGCGCATGATGTATTTTATCTTAGTGATGACAAACCTATCTTGATTCTTGATAAATGTATCAATGTATGGATCTACATCTTTGTAGTGTAGGGTATACATCGTTTTACTATATTGTGAACGGTAATCCAACACGACAACACAACATTGTTAATCCTCAAAAATCAAATCTATAATGAAAAAATGCTATCAATGATCATATAAAGTGCTGTGAATACATTTGTTTGGTTCTCCAATGTGGGTTCCATTCATATATATAATTTAGGGTAAAGTCCATAAATTAGCAACGTACTTTCTCAACTTTACACAGTTAGGTAACGAACTTTTTTTATTACCAATTTAGTATGTGAAACTTGCTAATTTTCGACAATATAGTCATTATGACCTGCTGTTTTACTAAAATACCCTTATGTTCTTCACATAAATTTGCATCGTTAGTCCTTTTTATTAACGGCTATTAGTAAATAACTTAAAATTTAGATTTCTTACTTATTCATCCGCTTTCGTCCCTTTTTACACGTTTTATTCCTTTTTTGTACGTTTTCATCCGTTTTTTAATCGTGATTTTCGTTCGTTTTTGTACGTTTTCGTCCGTTTTTAAACGTTTTCGTCTGTTTTTCTCACGTATTGCATTTTCAGGTTAAAATCTCGCGAATCTTAATGTAAAACATCATTCCGGACAACTTTCATGTTTCACACTTTTGATGATTCGGAAAAGAAAATGGTCCAAATCGTGATTTTAAAAAAAGTTTATGTATCGATTTAAAATCACGATTTTGACCATAGATTAAAAAATGTTTCTGTATCAATTTTAAAAAATGTTTATGTATCGATTTGACCATCGTTTTAAGAAACAACTATATCGATTTAAAAAAAAAAGGTTTTTGTATTGATTAAAAATCACGATTTTGATCATTTTCTGGTCCGAATCATCAAAATTGAAAAACATGAAAGTTGTCCGGAATGATGTTTTACATCAAGACTCGCGAGATTTTAACCTGAAAATGCAATACGTGAGAAAAACAGACGAAAACGTTTAAAAACGGACGAAAACGTACAAAAATGGACGAAAAAGGACTAACGATGCAAATTTTAAGTTATTTACTAACGGCCGTTAGTAAAAAGGACTAACGATGCAAATTTTAAGTTATTTACTAACGACCGTTAGTAAAAAGGACTAACGATGCAAATTTATGTGACGATATAGTCATTGACCTGCTGTTTACTAAAATACCCTTGTGTAATGACTATATTGTCGAAAATTAGCAAGTTTTACATACTAAATTGGTAATAAAAAAAGTTCATTACCTAACTGTGTAAAGTTGAGAAAGTACGTTGCTAATTTATGGACTTTACCCTATAATTTATAACTGTTGATGATGGTGAAAAGAGCTTAAATAAATGGATTCAAGGCTATTATTCTTTGGACTGTTGATGCTCCTAGACTTGGTCGTATGGAAGCGGATGAATGCACCCCAGCTGCAGATTTTGAAGGTCTTGTGTCGACTAAAGCACACAATGTAAGTGAAAATCACATGGCTTCAAGCATCGCACAGCACAAATATAGTTAAGAGTTTTGGAGCCTTAGCGAGAATTGTTACAGATACACAGGGTTCATGGCATTACCATCCTCGTGAGTGAGTACGCCCTTGATTAAAATGGGTAGGCTAGTAATGCATTTCAACCAAGCATCTTACCGACGTGATCTTTTAGTCTGTTTTAGGGACTACATTAATTATTTGTAGATAACTTGAGGAGTGAGGGGAGAACTAAATCGATGTTGTGTAATCATAAAAACAATATTCCAGACTACTATCTCAAAGACCCTGTTATGTTAGAGCTTAAATATTTGATACTGTATTTCACATAATCCACGTTTATAAACACAATACCGAACAACGCCTTTGGTGAAGGAAATTTGCAGCTGTAGGGAGCAGTAAAAGGTGGTCAACTGGTTGAAGTAACACGGCTTATACCTTCCAAGAAAGAGAATCAATCAAAGCTCTTCGTTGCAAAAGCTTCAAGTTTGAACTGCAAAACACTAATATTCTCTCGATAACAATGGGAGTGTAAGGTATAAGCAAAAAAGAAAACAAAAAAAAAAAAAAAAAAAAAAAAAAAAAAAAAAATAATAATAATAATAATAAAATAAAAAATAAATAAAAATAAATGATAG
>LBNU01025447.1:7023-23898 GCA_014162995.1 Artemisia annua
TTTTTAGCTTAAGATTGAGTCGAGTCTTGGCTTAGCAACATTGTATAGTGCATGTATTTGATCATGATAATTAACTAGCCACCATTAAAATACCCTTTATTTCAACCAAACCGTGTTTATCATATCCCTACACCTTACGTTACAACCCTTTGGAAAGCCCTCTTTGATAGTTTATCTTAGATGCTTACGCCTAGTGGAGGAGTAATTGATCCTCTCCCAAGCCTATGGTAATCTATTTGCTATGACAGGTACTGAGAGATATTTTCCGTTTTCATTTATGAGAAAATTCTATGACACTTGAGAGATGAGAGTATCCAAACACTATTTGTGAGGTGCTAGTGTGTGATTTCCGTGCTTATTATGATTAGGGTCGAATAACTATTTGTTGTAATTACTTTTATATTTGTGTTAAATGACCCCTAACTCATATTTTGATTGGAATAAAAGCTCATTTGCTTGAGGACAAGCAAATCCCAAGTGTAAGGGTATTTGATGAGACGAAAAGTGTACCCGTTTTAAGGGGTCATTTAAGCACTAATTCGAGTAAATGTGATCAAATATTTCCCTAAATCGTTCCTTTTGTCATTTTAGGTACTTTTGAGAAGAATTCTGGAAAACATGCAAATTTGGACGTTTTTGGAGCAAAAAATTGAAGAAAACGACAAAGTCTCAAAAGAAGCTGGAAAACCTTCCTGACGGCGTCAGAGTCACAAGGTGACACCGTCAGCCAACGTTGACAAAGGAGTAGAATCAGATTACACTAGACGCCCTATGAAGAAAACAAAATGTTTACACCTAACGGCGTCAGGTGTTAAAGGAAGTAGGCCGTCAGGTGTAATGCTAAAGAGTGACGGCCCAGAGCTAATTTACAAGTGACGGCGTCAGAAGTAGATCTAGGCCATCCGAGAACTCTAATGGCGGCGAGCTGACGGCGTTAGAACCCATAACCTGACGCCGTCAGAATGTAAAATCTATATATACTTTTCTATTTTTCATTCATTAGTGTGGAACTTTTGGTGCAAGTTTGGGAAAAACCCTAGAGACGAATTTGGCTGTGTTTTCAAGGGTTTTTCACCCTTGAATCCTTCATGTTCAATTAAAGATAAGTCCTCACTTAAATTAATCAATATGTCTATGTGTTGGTTAATTATATCTTATGCTTGTCTTTCAATTAACATGCTAGGCTAGATTTTTCTTGTGTTTGCTTAGATCTAATGAAACCTAACTATTAATTATTGGTTGATTGGTGTGTTATTACTTGTCTTGGATGAATGTTTCATCAATGTTAGGCTTAAGAAAACTGGCTAAACTCCTATATGGTAACATGCTTGAACGTCTTAAGAAACATGTAACTAATGCGTACTAGGTTATTAAGGTAGTATTTAACGCATGAGCCACTGTTTACAATCCCTATGATTGGGTGCTTTACGCATCGTTGTAGGAGGAGATAAGAGCTCATAGAATTGGGGAGATATGTACGCCACCCCATGAATTGTTAAGGAATACACCCGTCATCCACGCAAGTAATACATACACCAATTAACCGGTAAAAGATAGTTAGGGAGTAAGGAAATCTAAGTAAACACATTTGTCTCCATATAAGTTTTCACAACCACAATAGTTTAGTTATTTTATTTTTAATTGCAATTGTAGTTTTTGGGTTAGTTGACTAGCAACTAATTCCGCCCACTCCTCCAAAACCCGAGATTTTACTTGCTTTCAAAAAAATATAAAAATACAAAAATAATCTTCCTTCACCCTTAGACCTTTTAGAGTAGTTTTTCTAACCTAACGAACACTATTCCCTGTGAGAGAACGATCAATCCCCCGTACTTACCACTACACTATACTACACCGACCAGGTACACTGCCTGGTGGAATTGCAAGCTTCTCAAGATCCCTTGAGAGGCAAAACCTGTTGCGTGGTCGCAATCCCACGTCATCAACATACTACGGCAAAGGCGACAAAGGCAATGTACATGAATGGAACGCCGGGCAAGACACCAATGACTGCTCAAATCCCTCACCTAAGCATGATTCACAACTAAAGGGTAGGATAAGACATGGGATGCACAATAATGGTGTAAAAAGAAAAAAGAAAGCAAATAGTCTTAGCCTATAACCGAGTTGCTACCACTTGCCGTTCATCCAAAGTCCAAGCTTCAAAACGCAAAAATTGGATCATGTAACAAATGTGTGCCCTTAGCGGACGTCATGATGGGAACCACACTTGGTCTTCATGTTGGTCATTAAGAACCAACAACTTCATTCTTCAAATATGATCGAAGTGGCCTCTTCGATACTAATTCCTTCAAAGCTCAAATTTCGGTGCTATACAAGGTTGCACCAAAGATAACATATCTACAGGAAATTAACATTTTTTTTCATAACTAATACAAGAAATAAATATATCCCCCCACTTGGGATGAACTATACATGTACAATAGTGGGTTTCTCATGATCTTCAAAGATTTGTCTTCAACGTAGGTGTGATTCTTGAATCTCTTGACTTAAACCTCAAACTAGAACAAGTGGCAACTTCCCAACCATAAACCAAGACTACACGGTAGGCTAAGGTGTATAGGTGTATCGAAACAATAATATGGGTAAGAAACGAAATGATAGGCTCAAAAGGGTATATCTAGCGGTATCTTGCACTAAAGGTGAGTACAACAAAGGGTTTAACACGGGGGGTCGAATAGTCAATGTGACTAATCGTTAAACACACACATAAAGGTTATTTGGGTGATAATCCTAAAATATTACCTTCTTAAAAAGTTTCTTCCAAATGTATCAAGAAATCTCAATACACTACTCGTCTATGGTTTCAAAATAAGTTCTAAAGTTTACAAACTACCGGCACACTCATAATTTAGGTGGATTTGGGGTAAAACAGGGGAAACTGAAATAGGCTAAACCTCACCATGGTATTAAGGGTTAATGTGCTCGGCTAAGGTCTATTCTTGTTAGGTTCGGAAAAACATGTCAAAAGTTTTAAAAGTGGCATAATTTTTCAAAATTCGTCAAGGAGTTGCAATACCTCTCTTTCGAATTCTAACTTAAATCTTTCAAAATTCCTTTCGAGAGGGTCATCATACTCCTCTGGCTCGTCAGATTTGTCTGATCCATTCCACAAATGCCTTTAGTCTAGTTTCCTTCTCAATATTTGTGGTACCGAACCTTCTTGTAATCCATTCATCAAACGAATAATCACGCCCTTTTGGTCTTTTTCCCGGATCAGTGCAATTTATTTTGAAGTGCTGATCAGTTTCTTTAGGGGGAATGTTTTTAGAGCATTCCCCTGTTTCAGCTGAGTACACCTTTTCATTGTAAACCTCTTTGGGTAGATTGCTTTCACGTTCATCAAGCGAAAGCTTCGAGTGATAGTGGTCGTAATCTTGTTGGAACCCTTTTATCACATGCTCATTGATTAAATTATTCCTAAACCTGACTTTATACCAATCATGAAATGACATGTTTCCGAATTCAATGTCACGTCTTTCGATCCCATGAAAGCATGTCCATTCCAAATGAGCTCGTTTGTTTTGGTCTAATTCCCCGTTATCTCCTCCGTCACAAATGTAATGGAAAGGATTGCAGGATGGCCAAGCTTGTTCAGACCCTTCGCTAACCATAATTATTGGGTTACAATAATGGTTTTTTAATACGGGTTTTCTTCCATCCATGACCCTGCTCCTAATTTGATCATGCCTGCTCTGAGCCTGCTACTCCATAGTGCCCTTTAGTAAATCTCTACGCCGTAGTCATGGAGTGAGCTACGCCGTAGTCTTCATAAATCTTTGCTACGGCGTAGGTGGATGAACCTCTACGCCGTAGTTAGTGCAGAATCCACATTTTTCATGTATTTACTCTTAAGTCCTTCCATTTCCGCGTTTCTTCGTTCTTTTACTCATCTTTGCCCTGAAACCAAAATATAAACAAATAAGAGCATATATCCTAGATATGAATAGAAAAGATGAGCAACTAAGGGGGAAATTAACACTTAAATCATGGGTAAATTTGACGTTATCAGCTACTTACAAGAAAAAATGGTGGCAAGTATGATATTTTTTTTTAATCATTTGCCCTAAAATTAATATTCTAAAGATAGAATTAGACAAGAAACTATATCATGTTAAATAGCATGCATTATTATGGAATATTTTAATATATAACATAATATAATATAATTTTTTATGGTATTTTACAAGGAGGAAATATGTGTACAAATATATAATTTTTGTCATTTGTATCTCATGTGTTCTGGTTTCAAAATAAAATAAATAAAAAGTGTTATTATATTTTTGTTGTGTTCTTGAGTTGATAATAAAAAGAATTGTACATATCATAATAGTTTTCAAGCTCTCGAATTAAATGAAAAGGAAACAAGAATCAACAGTTTTACAACTATGGATTTATCTTATAAGTAATTTTCAGTTTTAACTTTTAAAAACAAAAGATGCTTTTGCAAGATCTGTAAATCTTATTATCCTTTCCTCCTAAAAGATAGGAGGAACGTTGTATAAACAAAAACTAATAAAGTTAATATGTCGTTGATTTGTTTCGCTGAAGAAGAACAACTTAAGAACTGACCACAAAGTTTTAAGTTATAATTGTACAATACTATGTTTGGTAAGAGAATAACTTTGGATTAAATTTATAGAGTGATTTAAATAGGTGGTAATTTTAGCTATTTGTTTAGATTATATCCATTTAAGTAATGTTTTATCTAAGTGGTCTAAACGAATAAAAAAAAACAATAATCACATAGGAAACCGGTTAATTTAGTCAAAAGTCTCACAACACATGTATTTTGTGTTTTAATATGGTTTAGTTGTGTGTTTTTAGGTGTGTTTGTTACATATTTATTTTGTGATTATATATTTTGTGGAACAGATAAGTAACCAGCATTAGTGTATCTAACAAAAATTTATTTTTAGTTCTTTTGGTAAAATAATCTCATGCTATGGGTACCACACAAATAACGAAATGTGTTTGACTCTATTCCAATGTTGACGTGTTGGCTCAGAACTATATCTTGCTAGCAAGTTTACTAAAAATGCTATATGTGGACGTGTATTACTAGCAAGCTACATCAAAGCCCCAATTGCACTTGGATATGGTATTTTAGGACAAATAATGTTTCATCATATTCTTTGGGTGGAACGGATCAAGTTCTCGGTCAAGCGAATGACCGATCATTGGTGAGCTTAGTGGATGAGCTTTATCTATATTGAATCGTTTCAATATTTTTCCGTATAGTTTGATTGATGGACAAAAATTCCATTTGACATATGCTCAATTTGCAAGCCGAGAAAAAATTTACTCATGCCAAAGTCTTCCATTATGTGGTGCAGAGACATCTAGGTCTCTACGGCGTAGAGGCTACGATTATAAATAAATAAATAAAATTGGGGCATTTTCATCCGGTGTCATGGTCCAAGTTATTTTATTTTATTTTTATTTTTCCCTTTTAACACAACCTCCTTATTCACACACCAAAAAAACACATTCCCTCATAACACAAGCTAAACCACTCTCTTTAGACTCACAAAAACCCATCAACTGTCAAAAACACATTATTAAAGCAAGCTATAGCGTAAGCCATGGCACACCCTTTCGCAAACCATACCCTTGGCGTAGGTCTCCCAAGCTACGACATTGTATGCTCTTATTGGTTTCTTTGATTAAGCAAAAATGTAAATAATTGACAAAATTATTAACCTAAAATGGTTTTCGCGTATTTTGGTTTCAGATATCTTGAACACGCCTAATAAAATGGATTGAATTTTAAATAGAAATATGAGGGGCTAAAAGTAACAAATAGTAAAAGTATGACCACCCTGTGTTAGGATGGGGGTGACGAGTATTACAAAGGAGAGGTTAATAAACCAAAAAGTCGAAAACTGTACAATATGTTACTTCTTTAGCGGAGAAAGAGCATAGGGAGAAAGTGCTGAGAGAGCTAAATTCGTTGATTTCGAGTTCTCAGAGTAAAGAAAATGAAACCGGTGATGAAGAAGTTACTGATGCATAATTTTCTTATTTCTATGACGCAGCCTTTTGTTAATGGACATGGGTTGCCTGGTCCAGATGATGATGTGGATGAATAAATAACTCTTACTTTTTTTTTTAGAATTGATTGTAGTGATGATGGTTGTGTGTGTTAAAGAGTAGATGATGAATGATATCGAATTTGTGATACTTGTTATTGGTCTAGTCGTTACTGCGTCTTTCTTTATGTATGCCGATCTAATCGTTACTTTCATTTTATTTTTTATTTTTTAAATTGAATCGGTTGTTGTAGCTTGATCGGTACGAGATTAGTGAAGAAATATACAAAGGAAGAAGATAATAAGGGAAAATATAAAGGGTGATTTAATCATTCCATTTCGGGTCTACGTTGAAAATATGAAAAATACGTGGAAATAAAACTAATGACGTGAAAAATAATCATGTCATATATACATTGTCACAAAACAACAAGTTTGATATACTAGTTAGATAAATAAAATAGTTCGTTTACTAACTCTGTAAATTTGTGAAAGTATATTTCTATATAATGGACTTAACTCTTAAAACTATATAGTCATTTAAAATAGGTGGCAATTTTAGCTCTTTGTTTAGATTACGTCCATTTAAGTTATGTTCTATCTCAACGGGCTAAACGAACAACAAAATAATAATCACATAGGAAAATGGTAAATTTGGTCAAAAGTCACACAACACATGTGTTTTGTGTTTTAATATGGTTTAGTTTTGTGTTTTTGTTTGTTGTGTTTGTTACATATTTATTTATTTTTTATTTATATTTTTTATTATATTATTATTGGATGGATAAAGACATAAATACCATTATTAATTCTTTTTATTTTGTATTGGATGAATCTTTTATGTTGTATCAGTCGTAATTTGCTAGGTTTTTCTATTCATTTTTTAACATTGAAACTTTTTCCGCATTTAACAAAAGATTGTCCTCATGGAAAGACGCTTGTAAGCTCAAATACAAGGGTTGGTTCTTTCCAAACAAGCCAAGTCAACCAAAACAGGGTTTGTTAAAAACATAATCAGGTATTGTAATATACAAGCAATCTCGAGTAGCTGTTAAAAGGGTGTGATTTTTATGTCATCCAGCTGTGACAGATCCATATATGTTAATGAGATAAAGAAGGTATGTAATGGCATTTTGTTGCTGGTTTACCCAAACAAGTGCAAGTAACAACTCTTGCATTTGATCTTGTTAGGAATAATGCCATCAATGATGAAACTGTTGCTGGTCCATCTGTCACCAATGAAAAAATCTCAATGTTGTTGATCCATCTACCACCAAGATTGCAGGGCCATCTACCTCTTATTACTTGGCCAAATCCACTTTTTTTTTTTCTTTTAATGTATATTTTATTAAAGAAAAGAGCCAAAAACTGGCAGATACAACAAGCACAAAACGAAGACCTCACTATGTACTGAATAACTATGGCAATGGAAAAGTTCCATGCTTCAAGAAACAGTGAAACAACAATCATATTCAGTACAAAAACATCTCTATCAACCTATACCATAAATAGTAGAATCATTGTATCAGCAATCTAAATCACATCTTCCATACAGGTCCAAACAGTCCCAAACTCAATGGAAAACTTGACCCAGCCAAGTGCTCTGCCTCCTTGAAAACCTTTACCAATAAAAACCCATTGGGAAAAAACTTGGTGTAGGAAAAAAGAGTGCAACAACACAAGAAAACACAGACCAAGAAATGAGTTACAGTTACTTTCTATATAGCAGTGGTGCAAAAAACAGGGAGACCCAATTATCCTAACACTCAACAAGGTTGCTTGACAGGATGAAACCAAAATGATCATAGCACCACATAATAGAGAACAACATTGGTTTGAGACTACATTTCCCAACCTAAAGACCATAAACAGAATCCAATAAAAAGGCACATCTTTCAGCTCTCTCTAGATAGATTCTGCAAATGACTCAAGATCAGGAATCATCTCAAAGCATATTGCCTTCTATTCTATCCAACAATACTTCATATCATATGACCCTTTTTACAACATGCTTATTTTTCATATTGCTATCACTAAAGGACTCAAAACCTCCATATATTAGTATCCTAGATTCACATACTGATCACAATATTCCTCATACAGTCATGCATCATCTTAGAACAGGAAACTACCTTATGAGAATTACCTATGTCAACATCAGAAAAACCACATCACAGAGAAGTTGTCCCATCTTTCATGACACACTTACTGTCACCAAACAACCAAAACACCCCCAAGAACCCGAGATACCCCAACTAATCAATATTATTACTACCAAATTGCTAAAACACTTTCGTTATTGAGATTTGTGTAATAATAAAAGTTATAATTCATAATATTTTCTATGTTATAGTTTTGGTTATAGTTGGTAACGATTTAATATTATTTGAGGACATTTTTTTTTACGGGACTAATCTTCACCCTTCATCTTTATTTGATCTAATGGATAAGATTAATCACAACAATTTAAAAAACCAACTTTTATTATATTTTTTTTTCAAATATTAATATCTTTTAAACCGTTAATGGTTAAGCGAAAAAAAATATACCGTTACGACGAGCATTTAATTATCTTTCTATAGATAGGCACTTTGATATACTTTCGTCAATTTTTTTTCGTTTCTTTCACTTTTTTTCATTACCGAAAAAAGCACATGTATTATTACATATCACATGTAATATTACACTAATATCATGTGATATTACACTAATATCACATGTGATATTACATATCACATGTGATATTACACTATCACATGTGATATTACATATCACATGTGATATTACACTATCACATGTGATATTAGTGTAATATCACATGTGATATTAGTGTAATATCACATGTGATATGTGATATCACGTGTGATTTTTTCGGTAACGGAAAAAAACGTGAACAAATTATTTTTTTTGTCGAAAGTATATCAAAGTGCCCGTCTATAGAAAGATAATTAAATGCTCGTCGCGATAGTGTAATTATTTTCGCTTAATGATTAAAGGTTTAAGAGATATTTAAATTATAAAAAATAGGTGAAATATTAAAATATTTTTAATCTCAACCATTGATTTCTTTTTATATGAATGGTGGAGATGAGTCCCTTTGTATATAGAAAAAATTTGGTATGTAAAATAACTCTCCTCATATACTAAAGTTAAAATCAAATCACGTAAAAAAGCAAAGAAGTGCCAAAAATGTTCACGATTAAACAATTGTTGAAAGTTTTATAAATGTTTTATAAATTTATTATCATCAAAAAAATGAATCAAGTTATTTTAGAAACCAAAGATTCCTCACATACCAAGGGACTCATACCCACCATCTATCTTCCCTCCCTCTTTATTTGATCTAATGGTTGAGATTAAAAGCATTTTAATATTTCACCCATTTTTTATAATTTAAATATATCTTAAACCGTTAATCGTTAAGCGAAAATAATTATACCATCGCGACGAGCATTTAATTACCTTTCTATAGACAGGCAATTTGATATACTTTCGACCAAAAAAAAAAAAAAATCGTTTTTTTCACGTTTTTTTTCCTGGCCGAAAAAAATATCACATGTGATATTACACTAATATCACATGTGATATTTTTTTCGGCCAGGAAAAAAACCGTGAAAAAAACGAGAAAAAAAAATTGTCGAAAGTATATCAAATTGCCTGTCTATAGAAAGATAATTAAATGGTCGTCGTAACGGTATATTTTTTTTTCGCTTAATGATTAACGGTTTGAAAGATATTAATATTTGAAAAAAAGGGATGAAAGTGGGTGTTTTAAATTGTTGGGATTAATCTCACCCATTAGATCAAATAAAGATGGAGGGAAGATGGATAGTGGAGATTAGTCCTTTTGTATGTAAATAAAGTTTTGTCCTTAAATAATCTTAACTCCAAAACAATAGTTTACCTTATTATTAAACAACTTACAACCTCGTACGTGCACATATTTTATTATTAAAATTAATTTAGTTATTAGACTTTTAATAATGTAAAAAAGATTTCTTTTAATGGTCACTAATATTTAAAATTATATAACATAAATTATTGTTAGACTTTTAATTTATTTTAATTATAGAACCTCAAAATGAAATTATTAGGTTTGTTTAGAAGATTTTAATAATCATTCTATTTTTAACCTTTTTAGTGATGTATTGTTTGGACTGATTCTAAACAAATATGGTGTGACAATATAGATACCCGTATGGAGTCGTAATAATAATAATAATAATAAAATAAAAATAAAAAGTAATTATAACCGCATACTTAAAAATTGATGAAAATGCAAATCACTTTCTTGCTTTTTGTTAGATGCTTAACATATTAGAGGCACTTAAACTAAATTAGGTTAATCCACTTGAATTAAATTAGGTTAATCCTCTTTATTTCCGTAATCATTCTATTTTTAACCTTTTTAGTGATGTATTGTTTGGACTGATTCTAAACAAATATGGTGTGACAATATAAATACCCGTATGGAGTCGTAATAATTATAATAATAATAAAATAAAAATAAAAAGTAATTATAACCGCATACTTAAAAATTGATGAAAATGCAAATCACTTTCATGCTTTTTGTTAGATGCTTAACATATTAGAGGCACTTAAACTAAATTAGGTTAATCCACTTGAATTAAATTAGGTTAATCCTCTTTATTTTCGTACTCAACGTATGAAATGAGCTGCGTTGCTACTAATACTTTACATCTCTTTTTAATTCAAAATCAACGTTTATCTGAATTACCACGCTTATACACCTAAAAGAGTTAAAACACATAATATATAATTCTAATTATTTCAAATTGAAAAAGCAAAATTTGAATGAGAATAGCATCTCGTCGCAACGCGTGTGCAACACAAAACCATACATATATATCTCAAACTCAACTTGAATATTCCCGAGTTGAAGCTTGGGCGAAAATAAAACGTGCAAGCTTATTACATCCATCAACACTACAGATAGGAGGATAAAGTCGGACGATACAGAGTTTTGTACTTATATTGCAAAAGACAAACACAAGGACAGCAGACTGTATCACGACCCATAAATATGCGAAACATCTTTACAACAACCATCAACACCAAACCATGTTACCATCTCCCACATACAGACTACCAGATTACTCTCACACCTCCCCACATACATTTATTTACATTTTATACTCATTATACATATACTAAAACATACTGTAATACATTAAAACATCTAGTAAAACTCACGGTCAGGGAAGATGAGTGGAGCGACTAGAGACCAAATATAGAGTCCAGCAGTGACCCACTCGGTGCATATACGTACCCACACAGATGTCCATCCAACGTCAATGAGGTCTGAGTTTTCTGAACTGCTCCATCCTGATAAAAGCATAGCCGAGTACATGCTAGCTAATGCAAATATCAGATGGAAAAACGTGTAGGAGTAACTCACCGGCTTTGATTCGGCTTCTTTCTTGCCTTTGCCTGATTCCAGTTCTTCTGAATCTAGAAGTGGTGATCTCTCGCCTGGTTTGGAAAGTAAAATAAGTTGTCAACACATGAAATTTCCAATAAGGGGTGCTTGGGGCTATTCATGCTAAACTGCTTATAAATAGCGAACTGCTTATATGTAAGTGCTTATTTACTTTACCCGACCTCCCATTTTGCCACCACTCATCAGTTACGGTCCTAAGGTGAAAAAGCTAATTAATTACCTGCTCTGGGAGAAGACGGAGGGGAGGACAGGAAGGCAGTGGAAGATCCAGCACGAAGTGCTGAATATAGAACCGAGAGAACAGTTGTAAGCATCCCGAGGATAAGAGTACTTGTAGTGACTGCTTTAGACCTGTTTAGACCATTGCAGGCATAATCTCGAGGCTCCGCAGCGAGACCAGTGTAACACACATACGCACAGTATACTGATATCACTGAAGCAGGCAACAGGCTACCATTTACCTGTTAAAGACGAATAGCACAACATATTATAAAGTTACGATTTTACAATCCACATTTGGACTTAAGGGAGTTTTGGAAGTGCGTTTTCAAAGTGAGTTGCTTATTAAGAAAATGGGTCAAATGGGTGGGAAGGCCAAAAGGCACCAAAGTGCATCTAGATCAAAATTTTAGTAGAATTTAGATTATTATTGAAATGATAACAGTTTTTGTAATAATATTCGAGTATCAAATAAACTTATAAAAAATTAGACAGATAGTGTCCGGGATAACGCAAGTGACTTGACCCATTTCGACCTTTCCGAAAATGAAATACCCGTTTTGACTTTTGACCCATTGCCAACCCGCTAATTTTGCCATCTGTAGCCAAAATGTATTGTAAAATATCTTGGATAAAGACTAGTTTACCGCGGGATGCAAAGCAACGATGCCAAATATAAGTGCAAGAATCATCGTCATGACAAGAAAGAAAACGTTTAAACCGCAGTCATTGCCAGAGGGATTGAACCAAATAAACAGTAGTCCCGAAATTGTAAATGCAGCAATGTAGCAAGTAACTGATACTGCAAGTAAAGCAACGAACCTGAAAATGTACATTATATACATCACATAAAGATACTAGATATGAAAAAATAAAACAGTGGATTGTAAGTGTAAGGTCAAGTCTCTTTATAGACGTTAATGTAGCGGTTTCTTTACTAACCACTTTTGTTCATCCTTGGCAACCCAAGCATCATTCCATGAATGTGTGGCGTCCAATAGTATAATGACTTGAACTAGTAAGAAGAATCCTGCTCCGATTGTTGATATAACTCCTGCATTTTTTACAGAATTTCGATTTATAATCAGTTTTGGAACCAATTGTATTAATTACGTGATGTTTAGAGGGTGTTAGTGATTGTTATTCAAGTGCTTATCTTCTTATTTATATAGCAGATAGATAAGTAATTTATTACCTACTTAATTTATAGCAGATAAGCAGTTGGTATAAGCAATCATAGGCACCCCCTTAAATAATCAGTTTTGGATACATGTTTCACACCATGCTAATCGCAACAGAACTGACTATCCAAGGGTAAATAAACTTTACCTATATAAACCTTCTTTTAACCCAACTTTAGACGCTTTTACTGCCATTCCATATAGCGTTATTTGGTCATTCCATCTATTAATTCCTTAAACAATGAAAATTCTCTATACGCTCAAACATTCATTATCTTATTATTACAACTTCAAACAGTGGAACCACATCCAAACACTATCTACTATAACATTAAATAATCACTTTCAAAACGAATATCATTAGATAATCACTTACAAAACACTAATAAAATACTAGCTAAAATATACTTTAATACATGCTTAAAGAGGCAAGGCAATGACTTGATGGTGAATACGTTACTAGACCAAACTTTTTACATGTGTAACAGACACAAGTATGTTTGTGAAATTAAATATGCAAAGGAAAAACATGGCATGTAGACATGTAGTCAGTACTAACCATAAACGGATGTGACTGGATTTGGAAGGAAAAATGTGAGGATGATAAGCAAAGCCCATATAATAATCTTGAAAATCCATCCACCATGGTGCCAGGCATCGCGTCTGTCATTTTGATCCTTTATACCAATCATCAACAGAGCAAGTATTGTGAAAAACAAGCAATTTCCAAGGCTGACGCGAAGAACAGCTTCTGTTTGAAAAAATTCATCGGAAAGAGTATCCGAAGTGTTGATCCCTAAAAATCCAAATATAAAGAAACTTAGTAGTTAGTGTTATTTAACTTGAATTAACACAAAACTTGTCAAAATTTACTATGATATAAATTCCCATAATACACAATATTCTTATAGTTCCAAAATCAATGCTTTGATAACATTAGGCCATAGTTTGACGAGTGTCTGAATCTAAGCCATATATATATTCCAACTCAACAACAACAACATAGACTAATCGCATAGATCAAAATTGATATACTTGTAATGCATACTATTGCATACAACTGTAAGTCTGTTTCTTGATATCTAAAAAGGCGAAGTTACATTTATTTTGGGATAACTAAACAAGAAGATTATTATACGACTTTGAACCAGGGGCGGAACTACGTACGCATTGAAGGGTGGTTCATCTGAACAAATCTTAGTTATGAACAACATATTTTGTATACAAAGTTTACAAAGGGGCTGTTTGATAAAAAATATGGTTTGGCGCTGAATGAATCAAAGCTGCTGAATGATTCCAAGGATGCTGAGTGAACCTGATTCTGAGTGAAAATGCTTGTTTGATATTTGTCCTGAATGAGCAATCTGAGTTGCTTGAAATTATCAATTTAACCTTCTGTCTGATTTTGTATTGAACAAAATATACCGTTTGGTAAAAAAAAATTATTAACTCACATAAAAATAATCATATAAAGAAAGTAATGTTATAAAAAAATGTAAATAGTCTTATCATTTGATCATAAAACAATATCAAATTATGAATATTAACAAGAACAAGAAGGTATGATTTCTTATGTGGAAGTAGCTTACAAGTATGAATGGTGCTACTATTATACACGTACCTCAACAATACAATTAAACAACAATCAATAAGTAATAAAATGAAGAAATAAAAGAGAAAAATGAAAATGGTTTATCTTTCTTCCATGCAATCTGACAAAAGAAAAGTGATGGAGTTACTATTATACACGTACACAAACATACATTTTATATTGATTTTTTCCAATCTACACCTACCTAGAAGTACTTGCATTCTTATCACTTATCTTTTTTAAACAACTCTCTTTTGCATTTCTTATCACTCAAAGCTAAAATATATAACACAGCTGAAAGCTTACTCGATCACTAGAGAAAATGAAGAAAATAACCAAACGATGGCTCAAATCATGATTACAACAAACGAACTGTTATCCGACAAGCATAAATGACAACAGAGATGCTTAAATATTGTCCATTGACTGGGGCTAGATCGAAGATACTATCAAACTAGTATGCAAGGTCTACTATTCTAAAGATTTCTAGATATATTTTGATTTATTATTCCCATCATTCACAGAAAGATCAGAGAAACCAAGAGGATTAAGCATGAGAGAATTTTCCGTTTGTTGGGGGCGACTGGTGAGGTGGTTGAGGAGATTGCGTATGAAAAAAAGGGTATTTGAGAAATATTAGAAGACGCTGAATCACAGGGCGAGGGTATGGGAGGCGGCCCATTCAGAACTGGGTTGGCCCACTCAGTACAACTTTTTTTTCTACCAAACAGCCTCACCTTTGACCGATTCAGTTTTGATCACTTAATTGTTTCATTAAGTAGCTATCAAACGGGCCCTAAAACTATTCATAAACATGCTAGGGAAATACCTAGCTCCGCATCATTTGGAACCCATCAAATCTATACAAATTAACCAAATTCAACATTAATCATACCATCCCAAAAGTGTCTCGTCAACCAAGTATTGTCGGTTCAAACCTTTAGACGAGCAAAAAAATAATACCATCCCCAAATAGCTGTAGCAAATCTACATTGAGTAAACTCATATAAAACTAACATCATAGTGTACTCAAATCTGTATGTCATATCCTATTTGGCTATTTCAACGAGTTATCCAATCTCCGTATCCATAGACGGAACTTGAACATTTTTTTAGGGGGGCCAAATTTATTTTGGGGGGGCGAATAGGAGATTTGTTTGTAACCACAACTAAATTACCCATAAAACCTATAATTTTTACACTAGGTGCCGCAAAGTTTGGGGGGGCCGGGGCCCTCCCCGGCCCCTTAATAGTTCCATCCATGTCCGTATCTAATCATCATTACCACAACCTATTTTTAGCTAAAGTCCACAACTAAAATAGTAAATAATTTAATATGCAGCTCACAAAACGGCAGCTAAACCAATTCAGAATCTCATAACTTCATACTTCCTATGAGTCCCGATTTTTGATACACAAGTAACAAAACATCATCTAACCAATCAAAGACACAACCGTTAATACAAATTCATTAAACCCAATTCAATTAACCCAAAACTTAAAAAAATTAAAAGTTATGCTTTATAGCTATGAACCTGCTACTTTTATATAAAAACATTATTAATTTTATTTATAAAGGTTTGCGTGAAACTTTCTAGAACGACCCATCAAATGGATATAAATTAACCAAATTCGAGGTGTGTCTCATCAACAAAAAGTTGTTGGTTCAAACCTTTGGTCATGCGAAAATCATACCACCCCTAAAGTTTCTCGAGTGATGCTAGTAAATTGATACACTAACACTACTAGTATCATATTCTACTCATTTCTGTACGTCATACCTTACATCACCTAAGTTTCCTATAAAGTAATTAAATCATCATCACCAGAACCTATTCTTAGCTAAAATCCAACAACTGAAATAGTACTAAAATTTAATATACACATTAAAAAACCTCAGCTAAACCAATTCAAAATTTCACAACTTTGAATTCCAAGATACTTTCCTTAAAACAAGAGTGCCAATTACTATACACAACTAACATAACATTATCTAACCAATCAAAAACACAAACTCTATAACAAAATCAAAAAACACCCAATTCAAATTTCACAACTTTATACTTACAAGATACTTTTTCCTTAAAAAAGAAGTCCCAATATCAACATACAGCTAACATAACGTCATCTAAACATTTAAAGACACAACCTTTAATACAAATTCACTATACCCAATTCATATAACCCCATAAACAACACAAACTAGCAAAACCCAATTCTAAATTTCACAACTTTTATAATTTTCTAATTTATTTAAAAATCGTATCTAACTATCACACAATATATGATACAAATATTACACACACATTTCCACACCGGACATCATCTAACACCATCTCACAGATACCGCTATGACGCTATCCTACAATT
>LBNU01025447.1:24192-44027 GCA_014162995.1 Artemisia annua
TTTTTTTTTTTTTTTTTTTTTTTTTTTTTTTTTTTTTTTTTTTTTTTTTTTTTTTTTTTTAAGAACGGCAGCTAACTATCTCACAATATACACACCACAGAACTATCTCACATGTCATAAGCAGGACTTGAACCCACAACCATTTGGTTGGGTAGCTTCTCACAATCTCACGCAACAAGGGGTACTAGTGCTACAAGTGCTTTGGTCACAACTTTTATACTTAAAAGATACTTTCTTATATACAGCTAACAAAACATCACCTAAACACATAAAGCCACAAACTTTATAACAAAATCACAAAACCCAATTCATATAATCCTTAAATAACACAAATAAACCAAACCCAATTCAAATTTCACAACTTTAATACTCACAAGTGTCATATAAAAGTAACAAAACTCATCTAAACAGCTAAAGGCAGAAACTTTATAGCAAAATAAAGAAAACCCATAGTAAATAAATGCTTACAAGAAATCTTTTTCAAAAGGGGAGTGCCAATTTCACGAAGGACCCAAGAAACAACCAAAGAAAGGCCAAAAAGACCACAATAACCAAGCCTAGCTGACTTTTTAGTGATTGTTGATGCAGCTGATGTGCATAAACCACATGTTAATGATGCACAACATCCTACCAAACACGACATCGTTTTACTGTTTTGTTTTTTTGGTTGTTCACGTTAAATGAAATGAAATGGATCTTATTAGAAGAAGATTCGTGTTTTATTTAGTAGTTTGGATAAATGGAGTTGATTGTTTCTTTTTGGGGTTTTTGTGAATAGATGGAGGACTGAAGTGTAAATATTATCCTTAATTAATCTGCTTGTTAAGTGTTAACTAGTCATTTTAAATTAAATAATCTTTTTGTATTAAAGTGAGAAAGAGGAATATCTGTTTTATGCTGTAGATTATTCGAGATCTTATCGAACTTGTTAAAATAAAAGTTACAACTTACAAGGCTGTCGTTAATTCATTTTTCACATTAAAATAAAACTATAACTATTTTAGTATTTTACCTAACATTTTAAAACATAACAGTTACTCCTAACTACCTACAAGTGTACTCTAAATAGTACAGTACTTTTTTCCAGCTCAGAACTTTATATTAACATTACAAACATAACAGTTACTTACGGATCAAGATACTCTAATATTAGTCTCTGATGTTTTTGTTATCTTAAACCAATCAAATCAAAGTAAATTAAATAGTGGGGTTATTAGGGGGTTGGCAACACACCCCTCACCCCATTTCTCTTCACTCACTTACACCCAATCCCCTTATGCCACATTATCCCCCCACTTTTTCCTTCCCTCACTCAAATTTTGTTGGCAACACACCCCTCACCCTTCACTCACTTCTTTTTCTTTTTTTTTTCTTTTTTCTTTTTTCTTTTTTCTTTTTTAAACTCTATTAAAATTTATTAAATACTAAAATTTCATTAAAATTAAATAAACATTACATTAAAATTAAATACTAAAATTTCATTAGAAGTCATATAAAGAAGTAAAGTTGTACTATAGTTTTAAGTGTGTTGGGCTTGAGGAGAATTGGTGGTAGGCTCAAAAGTCAATTTACATTACAAATGGGCCAAGTAAATACATACATTAACCCTATTGACCTTTTGACCTTCATCTTCTTCAATTCATAGCCGACAATATTCAGCAATACAAGTATAACAACACTAAAAAAAATAAAAAATAAAAAAATAAAATAAATAAATAAATAAAAAAACCCCAACGTCTCTTTTTTCCTTCCAACGTTCGAATTTTTCCTTCCTCCCCGAGCGTGAAGCTTCCCCGAACGGGCTCACCCCGCAGCCTCCCCGCAGCCACGGCGGCGGTGCTACCTTGCGGTAGGCACCCCGCACCGTGCCTCCCCGCACCCATTGCCAACCCCCTTATCAAGTTAAACATGATGCCCACAAAGTTACTTCCTCTCACAACATCCTAACTTGAGAAGAAAATGAGAGGTATAAAAATGAGTGAATCTTAATCCGTTACTTAATGGGTCTCAAATTTTATTTTTTTTTATTATTTTTTTTTATTTTTATTTTTTTTTTGAACTTTAATGGGTCTCAAATTAATAGTCAACAAGTTCCTTTTTCAATATCCAATTTAATTTAATTTTTTCCTATTAAAAATAGATATGAAAAAAATTTAATTGAGTTTATCATATTACTTTTGGCTAAAATTAATATTACAAACTTTAAAGAATATATATCTATACCTTCACTAAATCAAGATAATTAAGGAGTACGTGTCACAATACTAGACAAAACACATAGGCTTTATCTGACGTGGCTGCTTCCCCGTTAATTTCTCACCAGTCCCTACCACAACTTCATTTATAGAGATAACTGCTTTGAGAACCGTCATCTTAATCAGTCTTAGATCACAAACTGCTTTCAAGTTTCAAGAGGAGGTTATTCCATTGGTAATGGACTTCAGATTCAGAATCAATTATATTGAATCACCATTGGTGTTTTGTAAAATAGTATTGTTGCATCTTCAGAAATGAGTAAAGATTTGTTTGGATAAGTTTTGGGTTTTTTAGTTTTGTTTTGTTAATTGTCATATCTTTATTAACATTATATCCTCTAACATCTTGACCATCAACTATTTGTTGATTTGTTGAAAAAAATTCGGTCGATTTCTAAAGCAAATAGAATACTTCGGTGTCTATTCTAGCAAAGTTTTGTAATTTATACAAATCAAGTGTTTGATGAAATGTCTAATTTAAATAAAAATAGTTTGAGTTTTTTTATGACTTTTGTAGGAAATTTTAGTGATTTGGTCGCTTACTTTTCTTTGTTAACAGTATGTTTGTTCACTATGCATTTTATTTAGATGTTTCTTTGTAGGAAATTAGTGATTTAATTTTGTTTCTGAAATTTCTCTAATTGCACCTGCTTCTAAAACCGTCTCCTTTTTAACACCAGATTGTCGAGTCTTGCAGGTTCTTTGTATTGTTGATATTACAAAAGATGTTGATGTCTTTGTTATGCCTATTGCAGGAAGATAGATATAATTTTGGCTAAACGGTTGTATTGCTAACTGAAATGGAGTTACATTTGGCATTCATTGTTAAATTAGATGGATTAATTTCTCCATAAATATCTCAAAAATGGTTCGTATGTTTTGTTCTAATTTATGAAACTATTCTCCTTCAATTGTCGAATTTGCACGACTCTGCGTTTGTTTTTGTTTGTGTAATTGACATCTTCAGTATTGTGTCTTTTTTTCATTATAGAAGGATTGAATGAAATGATGTTCGGTGCGGGATTAAGATGAAAAACACAAGAAGCGGGATTAGAATTCATGGTAAATTTGCTCACGAGGAGACCGTGGCAACATCATGTTTTGCAGGAAAGTATGTATTTGTGAAATGGTAAATTTGCTCACGAGGAGACCGTGGCAACATCGAGTTATTCAAATAAATAAATAATTCCTGTGAGTATTTGAATGGTCCGTAAGAACTCTATAAGCCTATAAGGGGATTTGCTTCTTTATGCAAGTTCGAGTTATTCAAATAAATAAATAATGCCTGTGAGTATAAAGATTTATTTTAGAATTTAAATCAACAACGTTAGTTAAAATTTTAGATTAATTATTATGCAACAACACTATTTCTTAACTTGGTGTGGCTTGGAAAAGAAATTGGATCAGTTCGTCTCAAATTTTATTCTAAACGAGATGCGGTTTGTGATTATGCTTGATCTTTGTTTTTTTACCATCAAATGGTATAAGAAAGCAAGTTTGTGAATGTATTGGTAACAATAAATTATGCTAGATTACAAGGTTGTTTGTCATGACTCATGATTGTTAACGTCATTAAAAATGTGGCAATTTGAGGGACTTTTCTCATATAATTTCTATTAACTTATGCGCAGTGAATAATGGTTGCTTTCTGGAAAAAGTTGAAGGACAAATAAGTTGGAGAATGGAATAAGTAAGTTGCATATTTTTTTAAAGATATCTTAAGCGCTGCTGACATAATTTCATAAATGAGTATGATTTTTATTGTTATTCTAAGCATCATGAGAGGCGGGCAATTTGAGCTTATTACCTATAGATTGGTCAATTTAGGTTAAGTTCATATAGATTAAGGCATACTGCTCTATATTAAGTAAATGTTAGTATTCAGTTTATTTGGATTAACAATAGTATGTTTCAAGAATGACTATGCTTACTTTACGATTTTAACAACTGGAATATATTTACCGATCAAACATATATCACACAAAGTTTCTTTATTTTGTCATTAGACAACTCATATCTAAACTGTCATATGTTTACAAAGGTGATGTATATGTTCCTTCTCTTAGTGATGCACTCCACATCACTTATGTATTTGTTGCCTCAGTAAAGGAAATGCGCTATTTTGATTAAAGATAAAAAGACTGGTGGGTTGGGTAGTGGGTCAAGATGGGCTTCATTTAAATGTGGCCGAGATCATTTTTTTTTTCCATCTAAATAACAATGCATTTACAATATATGTATAGTGGATGGGAAGACTATCGAATTGAGCAATTTCTATATAGCAAAAGATAATGTTGCATACAAAGTGGCTAATCATCCATTTAAGGTAAACTTTCACATGGAGACATCATTTGAAACTTTGAAGTTAGGTTTGTATTCATATTATACTCTTTACAACTTAAAACTGTAGAATTTACTGCTATGTTTTTGACATGTTATATAAAACTTTTGGACATCATTGGGCGTGTTGTCATTATTGCAGAAACTATTCTGGGAGAGAAGAATGGAAAACCAAACAGGAGAATAAGTGCCATCTTATATGACATAGAGTGAGTTTATATATTCACCAGTACTACTATTTCATGCGTCTATATATAATGTATATGTTACTCTATGTAAATGTTAAAACAAATTATCATTTTTTTGTATATGATAAACTATGTTTAAAATGTAGAGGGGTTGAATGTCAGTTGCACTCCTTGGGAAGCTTATAAACATGAGTTCAAAACAAAACTAAACAATTCCACCAGTACGGGTAAGGTGTTTATTCTGACAGTTCATGTCTAATATAATGACAAAATTTCATTTTGTGATAAAGGTTAATGGCTGATCAAAAGAGTAGAATGTATGAATTATCTACATGTGGCAAGTAGTGATTAAGTTTGTTTTTAGTTAAAATGATGATACATATTATTGGTTATAAGTTAGAAGGTGTTTGGGATTTGTTTTTTTAACCTATCCCTTCAATTATAATAGAAATGAGTAGTTAGAGTGTTGGCTAAAATTGCTTTCATTAACGAAAAAAAGAACTTAAAGTTAAACAGTTGGAACCTGTGTATAATTGTAGTAGATGAGTAGTTTAACTAAGTAATCCTAAACATCCCCAAAAGTACTTAATTATTTACTCGAAAAAGAAATAAAAAGGATACAGTTTCTACTTTCTTCCAAACACTAAGAATTTCCAATTTTCACTAAATATAAGCACTTACTATGTATACATTTTCACAAGTTGAGAGTCTGATATGATTTCATCTTCGGCTAATAAAGGTTTTTTGATAATCCGAGGATAGAATTTATCGTTTTGGTAAATGTGGTAAGTACTGATTAAATTTATTTGTATGTAACTTTATGATGATACTGTTAATAATAATAATAATGAGTTAGATGGTGTATCAGGCAACTTAATTGACTTATCTCCTTAGTTTTAAAGCAAATGGACAGTTTTAGTGTTTAGCTAAAAACTGCTTATATTAGTGTAAACAAGCAGCTGAATTTTAAAGAGTTGGTACCTGCTAACTTTCTTAAGCAGACAAGTAGTTATTTACTTAAAAGATATGGAGGTTAGACATTTCATCCAGAGACTCTGATTGCCACTTTGATTAGAAATAGGTGCTTACTATGTACACATTTTCAAAATTTGAAAGTAGTACATGATTTCTTTTTTGTTAATAAATGTTTTGGGCAAATCAAAAGGCTAGAACGTATCAATCTGGTAAGTTCTTATAAGTTTATTTGTAGTGATGTATGATGATAATGATGTTTATTACGAGCTAGAGTGAGTTTAGGATTGCTTATTTAACTTGTCTTCTTTGAAAGAATGTTTGGCCAAAAGTTTGTATATGATTTCATTTGAATTGGATGTACAGGTTAAAATAAAGCAGTCCTAAGCTAAAATTGCTTGTATTTTGAGTAACACAGGTTGGAACCTGCCTATGATCGTAGTAGACAAGCAGTTTAAGCAATGCCAAACACCCCCTAAAGTGCTTATTAGTTTGCATATGAAATCCTAATTAGGCTTTAAATCTGATAATTTATCCTGATGGGGTTTTAGATCTATCCGTTTAATATTTAAATATTGACGATGCATTTAGTATTTCATAAATTGTTGAGTGTGAACATTATGATATTTTTTCCCAAGGTTCTAATATAACTCGCTCTCATTATCGTTACCAATATTTGAATCAACCAAGGAAGTTGGATCGGATTCGAAGAAGATGTAGAGTAATAGACACGTCCTTGAGGACCAACTCTTAAATTAAAGAATCATCTGCAATATGTCCTTGTGCTCTTTAATTTTATAATACTTCTGTCAAATGAATTCGGTATATTTTATGAGGCATAGTCAGGTTCATCGCTGTTGCAAAACATTGTTTATCATTGACGGAATTATCATTACTTGTAGGACTAAATTCTGTAACGGATTTTATGTGGATGGAAAAGAAATGTCGAGAAAAATAGGTGATGTGAAACATGATATTCAAATTTATGTATTACAATCAAACAAAGGTACTTGGGGAAGAATTTGTGAGTTAATTTGTCTAGCATTTTTGAAAGTAGTAGATATCTTTATGAGTTGGTTTTATTTATAATTTAGAGTTGTACATGTTTTAAATGATTTGAGTGTACATCATCTGTAGACACATTTATGTCCACTGTTTATTCCATAACCCATTTACAGTACTAAATTTTGTTATGAAGATGGAAAGTGAAGTGTCCAATTTTAGTCCAATTTATGTGAAACTGGGCCAATGAGTAACTAAAAAGAAATGGATGTTTAAAAGGAGCAAAGTCTATCGTGTGTAGGGGTGTTCATCGGTTCGGTTATTCGGCTCGGTTTGTTCGGTTAATTTTTTATTCTGGGTCAAACCGAACACAGAACTGAACCGAATTCAAATTTGATTCAACCGAACCGAATAACCGAAAACCGAAAACCGAACTGAATAACCCGAATTATATAATTTTAATTATTTTTTCATTTAATTATATATATTTTTAGAACAATTTTTTTTCAAACTTAAATAATATTATAATTATAATAAAAAAAACTTTTAGTGATTATTTTTATATATAAATACATAAAAAATAGATATATTTATATATTTTCGGTTTTCGGTTCGGTTTCGGTTTTCGGTTATTGTGGATATCCGTGAACACCCCTAATCGTGTGTTCATAATTTTTTGAGTTCTAAATAACTTATTAGTTGTCGGAGAGTTAATTTAAATTTTGAAGATGGTGCGTCTCCGCTTCCTCATGTTAATTTAACTGTGTAACGACCGCAACAAATGTATAGTGAAAAAAATTGCCCGGCACTTTCAACATGTTAGGAAAAGTTACAATGAGCACAATTCCTTGATCCACAACAGGAGTTGGTTATAACTTTGAGAAAAGAAAAGTGATATTGCATTTTTAAACTACTGTGTTTTGTAGTGATTGAAATTAGACCTATGAATTTCCAATGAAATTAAGGAAGGTGATGCCTGTAATTATGTGTTTAAAATCCATCAAATCATTTTCTGATATTAATGATCGAGTTTGTTGCAATAATCATCGTTGTCAAAATGAGAAACAAAACATGAAAGTGTGTTATATTCTCGGTGAATGTTAAGCAGAGCTCAAAATTAACCATTGCAACTATGGTTCAAATCCCCCATAGTCCTGCATGTACATAATAAATGTATTGAATTGTTTTTTTTCTAAACAAATAGATCTGATCGCAACTTCAAACATGTAATGTGGTCGTAAGTACTAAAGAACATTTCAAGGACACATATGAAATTTGTATTTGTCGCAATAATAAGCATTGAATATCTATTCACTTTTTATTAGCTCATAACTATATTTTAACAAAATTTTAATTAGCCATAAATGAAATGTACTAAGTTCTTTTTGAGGTTGTACTGATTTAGAACCAATCATAGTTGGTTTTTATTGACCCGTTGTATAATGTTTATATACTAATACGGGGGACCTAATTTTATAAAACACATGTGACAAGTTACCAATTATCAAACCTCAAGTTCCTAAACCCAGATGAAAAATCCAAAAATGTTATCAGAACGCTTGGATTCATAGAGTATATATCTTAAGTGATAAATATTTCAAACATTTTTTTTTTCTTTTTTTCAGTTACTCTAATTCTTATTACATATGATTTCTTAAACATGCAACCAAAACATTACGTTATTCATTTATGACTCCTTTAATATTACCCGTTGTAAAGTGTGTGTCTACTGCTATAATTAACGTATATTGAATCTTAGATAGATTTTTACGATTTTAATTAGCTTTAAAGAAAACCGTCCATCGGACGGGAAGAGACCTAGTATTACAATAAATGACTCATAAACTAAACATAGATCCCACCATCACCACCACCATCACCACCGTCACCACCACCACCGTCACCACCGCCACCACCGCCACCACCACCGCCGCCGCCACCACCGCCACCACCACCACCAACCCCTGGCATACGTTGGTGAATGGTTAAAGTGAAACGATGATATCCAGCTCTCTCCTTTCCGTAAAAGTAGGTTGTTGCAGTGTGCCAGTCGCTTGCGTTGTTTAACAAGTGTCGACCAGTAAGTTGGCACTGTCCGTATGATGCCACCCAGTCATTAACTGGAGGCAAGCCGGCCTCTTGAGCGATCTGTTGCATTACATCGTCGATTTGTTGCATTATATTGTCGAATGTATGCTGATAATTGACTTGGAGATAAACAAAACCTAGATATGGTGGAAGATGAATCTTAAGGTCGAGTGGAAGGTCTTCACCATGAGCTCTTAACCCATTCAAATCAAAAAAGCTTTGCCTTTCCATTGCCGCCAACAAAACGTCTCTCGATACTGTTACAAAAAAAATGGTAAGTAAAGTTTGCATTCTCAAAAATTATAGACATTTACCACACTTTTATAACTGGAATATAAAAGCAAAAGAGAGAAAAAAAAATCTTACCATTATATAGAGCCATTAAGTCCTCGACAGTTTGACCATTATTGTTATGTGCTTGCAAATCTGCCAAGGGGATCACAATAGCTTCCGGTTGCGCCATCACATAAACCTTTGATGTGTGAAAGAAAGAGAGATTGGTTTTGTTGTTAGATGTTAGAGATATTGGTGCAAGTTTTGGAACCAAATACGAGTATATATAACAGGGTATTCAACATCCTTTTTGCAAGCACTAGTTGGTTTTGTTGTGTATGGCTAGATTAAAGTCCAACTCATTGATCCGTGTGAAGTTAAGTACATCCTTTTTGCCAAGTCATTCATCTGTGTGAAGTTATGGTTAGTACGTCCTTTTTGCCAAGTCATTGATCTGTGTGAAGTTAAGGTAAGTACATCCTTTTTGCCAAGTCATTCATCTGTGTGAAGTTAAGGTAAGTACATCCTTTTTGCCAAGTCATTCATCTGTGTGAAGTTATGGTTAGTACGTCCTTTTTGCCAAGTCATTGATCTGTGTGAAGTTAAGGTTAGTACTTTTTGCAAGCTGGAAGAGTTAGTTGTTGAGGGACATTAAAGGAGGCATGGGCATGGGAAGTGGTTAGGTGTGGTATAGTAAAAAAGTTTCTTTCTAAAATAGCATTACATACACTTAAGCCCACCCTATCTAAACACTCGAGAATGATGAAAAAGCAAAAATTAGAAAATGAATGTTTGGTTTTGAAAAGCTATTGATTTCTATATGTTTGCCTAAACACCTCGGAATGATAAATATTTTTAACGGAGTTATTTGATGAATCCACATTTACGTTTCTTTTGAATAATCTCATAAATCAGTTTGTCATCTATAATATATAAAAGCTAAACCCCTTAATTTAATGTGCAAGAGGAATTGTGCACAAAGGGGTTGTATGGTACAATGTAGTTTATGCAACATCCATGCTATATCAAACCCACGCATTAATATCATCATCATACACCAAAACCACGCAGCAATATTTACAGGCTTAAATGTTATACGGTTATAGAACATGAAAAGATGTTAGTTTTAGAATCTAAAAGAATACAAAGGGACCTACAATTACATCGTTATTAAATGAGTCAGCTGCAATTACATTATTGTTGTTGGATAAATGAGGTTCCAGCCCTGTTGGTTTTCACAAATTGTAAGTGACCCACAAAATAGCATCATGGCTGCCCATGCTGGAAATCCAAACTCTGCAATGTATCTTGATGAGTTGAAGTTAGATTCCACTGGCACTATAGTCGTAATGCTGTGTAGGATATGGGATGTAAACGCGTCTACCAATGGACGGTATCTGGGGACTGAATTTTTGGTCTCGGATGCTAAGGTGTGTATTAATCTTCCCGTATAAACNAATTGTAAGTGACCCACAAAATAGCATCATGGCTGCCCATGCTGGAAATCCAAACTCTGCAATGTATCTTGATGAGTTGAAGTTAGATTCCACTGGCACTATAGTCGTAATGCTGTGTAGGATATGGGATGTAAACGCGTCTACCAATGGACGGTATCTGGGGACTGAATTTTTGGTCTCGGATGCTAAGGTGTGTATTAATCTTCCCGTATAAACATAATGTGTAAAATCAAAATTGGAAACATCTATTGCTAATCTATATGTGTTTCTAACACGCTATTTGGCAGGGTAATGTAATGCATTGTACAGCAAAGTCTACGGTTGCTCACAACTTTTTGAGGTTAAAGGAAGGGGGTGTGTATTCCATTAAGAATTTTATTGTGATGCATAATAAGGAAGGCTTTCGAGTTAGGAAGGACGATACCTTCATGCTGGAGTTTGATGGGTCGACGACGATAAGAAAATCTTTAGTTATATCTGAAGGGTTTGTCCGGTACCCTTTTCAGCTGGTGGATTTAGATCACATTCAACCTACAGATAACAAATACCTCATTGGTAAGTTTTAATTTACTTATGTATGGTTATTTGTTATTTGTCCGTTAATACTGTTCGCAAAGTGAAATAATATTTATTACCTGTTAGATGTTGCCGGTTACGTGACGAATGTTGGAAGGCTGAACTACACGAAAACAGGCCGGAAAAACCTTGATTTCTACCTGGCAAATCATAGGTTGTTAATCTTATGTTTTACACATGATGTTCTGAATTTGATTTATATTTTGTTCCTTTTTTTATACCAATATTTAAAATTTTACTTACCCAATTTTCTGACATGCGTATCAAGGGGACAATCAATACGCGTTACCCTGAGGGGAGGCCTTGGAGATATATTGGTTGAGAAGAAATCAAAGTATACGGGGATGTGTCCTGTTGTTGTGACATCGACATCTGCAAAGCATTATAACAGTAAGTGGCCGTGGAGTATTTAGGTTATTCATGTTACCTCAATTTTCACATTCTAATCTTAATTGTATTGTTACCTGGCAGATAAGTTGTGTTTATCAAGTAGTTCTTCAACTGTCATACTGGACGATCCCAAGATCCCTGCAATCAGAGCATTGAAATCAGAAACTGGGTATGAGTATGTATTGCTTTAGAGTTTCCTATTTAAATGGTCATGCAGCCCATAAATTGACCAATATTATTTACATGATTATTTGCAGTGTTGATTGTGCAAAAGCATCCTCACGTGTTGATAATTCTGAACCAAGGGAAGGTACAATTGAGAATCTCCTCATATGGGCACGTAACCGCACAAATGATGTATGTTCTTTTTTTTTATCCACCATTGCTATAAATTCATTCCCCTCCATAATATTGATGTATCTTAATTTTACCCGGACGACAACTTTCCTTTGTAAGGCCCGCATCGACAATGTCCGGACTAGGAAGGGGTGGAATTTCCCCTCATGTGGAGGAGAAAATTGTAAAAAGGGTGCTACCAGAAAGGAAGGCCGATTTTGGTGCGATGCCTGTGATAAGCCAGTTGAATACCCAATAATAAGGAAATGTCATCTCTTCACTTAAAAAAATAGGATTTGTATTTAATAAATATACTCACTTATACTGATACAAGCTCTTTATAACATTCCGATAACAGGTATCGCCTAGAGCTGGGTGTATCAGATGATACCGAACAAACCGTGGTTGTCCTTTTTGATGAGCCAGCAACTTCCTTAGTGAATGTCCCCGCTTCAACACTATTGGAGTCCGAAAATGAGGTATAGTTATAAGTCTTTAGGCCTTTTCCATCCTCCGTTGCTCACATACTTTCCTTGCAGAACGTAGACGATCACGCAAACGTGCCAGCTGCCATAGCAAATGTTATTGGCACAACACATGTCTTTGAAATCAAAACTCATACCTACTATGAGTATGGGAGTTTTGAAAGTTTTACCTGTTGGTCAATAGACCCACCTCAGCCAACTGTGGAAAGTGCATGCTCAAGTTCCGTTGATGATGGGAATGTCATTGCATGTTCACCGTCTGAACCACACGCCAAACCTCCATTAGTTGATACCCCGGCCAAGCCTACAGAGGGTAGAGGGAAAAAAAAGTAATCAATCCATTTAATATTTACATATAACAAAATGTTGAAAGCAATCAAATTAATATAATACCGTGTTTCCCATAGTATTTAGGCTTGATGTTGCATATTCAGATTCCGAAAATGAGTTGGTTGTAATTGACAAAGAGAATCCTACAGGAGATAAGAAAAACAAAAGGTGAGCGAAAAAATTAAAATTTGCATACCAAAATATATGAATCATCACTAAAGTGAACATACATAATGATGAAATCCATGTTCCCACTGTTTGTAGACTTGATATCGAAGACACGAATGTTGATGACAGCCAAAACACCGATGATACAATACAAGTAGATGTCACTGCACCAAACAACAATAGGAAGAAAAGACGGTTAGCACATGTTGCATACAATCTTTATCCACTAATTATTTAACATTTGTTTAAGTGTTAACATGTTTTCCTTCCTATATTTTATTAACAGGAATATGGTGATAGATTCGGAATGAGTTTCTGCAACCTGAATCGGCCTAAGTTTCAACAGCCTGGACCTGAACATGCTTTTTTAGAATAAACATTCTGGACATGAACAATATTATAACTAATTTGGATATGTTTTTATTTTTCATTTGGAGGCTATTTTAAACTTATTTGGAATTGCTTTGTTATTTTTTCCCCTGTGACAGGGTTTATTCCACATACCAAACATGGAATGTGTGTTTGTTTTTATCTTGATGTTAATTTCAGGTACATCAAAGTTGAGCAATTATATCCAAACACATGATGCAAGGACATAAATAAATGCAACAAGGACTTCGACTGGATGCTATAGGATATACTATGCATAACTTATTAGGCATACATGTTTTCCAATTTTAAATACCTAAAAGATACTCTCTGTATGTTATTTACTGTAATCTATTATCAATGAAATCCAATTCTCTATAATTTTGTCCATCTAATTTCCTAATTGATAATTAACCTACACTTATGTGTCTGTTATTCCCTAACCATAAAATTTTACTTGCTATCATTCAACTAAGCAATAATTCAGTGTATTTTTAATTCTGTGAATAGCAATATAAAATACAAACCAAATAACTAGGACATTTAAAAAATTGATTCACATGTTTGTTATTATAATGAAATATATAAGCACTTAAATTAAAATGAAACTAATGAACAAATTTAATTTGTACAATGTCATTTAACAGCACAAATACAATTACATCATTCAATTTGGATATATACTTAGTATAAAAAATGAAATTGTATCAATTATCGCTAATGAACACATGTTATCTTAGTTAATTACAAGTACACATTCTAAATATGTAATATGTATCCTTATAATACTTACATTAAACAAATAGATGTTTTTTAAAAAAATGCTCAATTTAGAACACGACATAACTAGATAAGCTGAAAAATATATTAAATTTAGAAAATGGAGAGACACCCATTAACAGTCAACACTAATGATAGATATAAAAATTCTTAAAAATATCTAATAAATTTCTTTTATGGGAGATTGTAGGTTACATATGTTGTGTTAATATCAGGGCAATTCAAAAGCTTCAAGAGGCCTTTAAAAAACCATCTTATGCCATCAATCTATGCATATCCAGTTGTTTATTTTCACACAGTACCCATCTCCCCTCCCCACATCTATAATACAAACCTATGGCAATTAACAAGGATACCATATCACACTACTTTCATTTGCCCATAGACCAAGCGGCAAAACGACTTAATGTTGGCTTAAGCGTTTTTAAGAAGCAGTGTCGTGACATTGGTATTAAACGCTGGCCATATCGTAAAACAAGAGTTTACAAACCATGATTGCTGATTTTCAGGTCACAAACCAGTTGTTGCTGACTATTAAGGCTGAATTTATATCACTATCATTTAATCACACTGCATATTTTAAGTCACATGGGTTACAGCATCAGTTGCCAATATTGCCAATTCAAAATATTTTTGAACACTGCAATGATCACCTTTTCCATTTGGTAATATTGACAACCGATGTTGCATCCCTGTCACTTACGTAGGGACAGTAAACTAAAGGAAACCGGTCAATTGACAGTATCCTTAAAGTCATGAGTTCCTTATGAAATATGTTACATAACTGATAAATAACAATTTTGTAATATCTTAATGCCTTTGATGTTGTTTAACATTATCAACGTTTTATTATTCAATATGTGCATATATATGATTTGCCTTTTATAGTTTACATGATGCTTTTTACTTATAGGATCAGCGTGGACTTGCAGAAGCCAATGGTGACATTCAAGATATAATTGCACGCATAAAAGATGAGATAAAACATATAGAACAAAACCCAAATCTAGAAGTTACGAATAGCACGAGACAACTCAGACAAAGGTATTGGAAAGCTAAACACCACCAAAGAAGACAAAATAAAGAGCCCATAAATTTGGAATTGTCATTAGCGTACCCAACACCAGCAGATGTGGAACCATTAAATATTGTATATCCTAGCAACTATACAGGCTATGAAGATATGAACAGTGGTTCTGAGAGTGATTCTGATGAAAAGCAACCGGAAAAAGACGATTGATCCAAATAATCTAATGTTTACCTGTTATTTTTCATATTATTTTCCCTAGAGTCATTTGGCTATAATCTAATTTGTTGGGATCTGTGTTATTGAAATTACTAAAGTATCAACAAGCTCAGTTTTTTTACACAATGACTCATATATTTTTTTCCGAATAATATTTCGTAACGATAACAGCCGCATAATATTTACGCATAATGAAATAAAAATTATGCAATCACTTTATCTTAACTATTTGTGTAAGTATTAATAGTTTGACCATACAAAACACACATCAAGTAACCAACAATCTATCTTTAATTCTCAATAACTTTCTGATAGTTAGGAAATTCAAAGAACAAATGGTATTACTATATATAATAAACACAACAGTTTCACTGTATTTTGTCCCTTTGCATTATCCTCAACAACATTCTTATACAAACAAAAATATGGAATGAACTGCTTCCATACATTTGCTTCAATTATCTATCAGGAGATATGCATACATAAACATTATTGTATGTAGTATTCCCTCCCTACTTCAAGGATGTCAAAAGGTTTGTAATCCATTTAATAGTTTTGACGATTCCAATTAGTTTACACAAACAAAAATATTCATAAATTCTTTTCAGTCGATTAGTTATGCTTAATATATTATTTTGATTACAATAATTCTTATCCATGTCTTATAGAACAACGCAAACCAGATGAAGACTTTCGGTCACTATCAAAAAGGTTGCACAAATCTTTGGTGATTCATTCAGAAACAATTGTGATCCAGCATGGCAAACTACAAAGTTATTGTGGTTTAAAACTTAGAGAAGTTGTTGAAACATTTACAGGTAAACATTGACATTAACATTTACTTTAATTATGCAAAAACAAAAATAAAAGAAACAATGCACATACCTGATTCATGAATATTGCTTTTACAACATACTTTCTTAGGTAAAGTGCCAAGAACAGTAGGCACTACAACAGGCTTGCATCCGAGTGAACTGCCCTCTACTTCCAAAAGTCCCTTCGAATACAAAAAAAAGAAGATCCTCAGGTTATAAATTAAACAAATAATACAAAAAATGAAATATTCATAAGAAATGTTCTGCAGATGACAAACCTTTTCGCTCATACGATTCTTTATCACCTTCTTTTATCTTCTTACAGGACCATCCTATTTGCGAGCAACAAGTAAAACCCTAGAACGTGCTGCATTTGCATCTTCAGGTAATTAAAAAACATACAAATCTTACAGCATCTGAATTGATACGTAATTTGACAATAACAGTAATGTTTACCTCTTTTGGGAAGGTGTTGCTGTGGTTTACCATGATATTGGTCCTCCTTCATTTGCATGTCCAAATTGCAAGGCATTTATGTGGTACGAAGAGCGATGCCAAAGAGACAAAAGCACACGCAACCCAGTGTTCTCCCTTTGTTGCCAACGTGGTAAAGTTCTTCTCCCAAAATTTAGAGATGCACCACCGCCTCTAAACAAACTAATGGACTATAACAATCCTGCATCTTCAAGATTCAAAGATCAAATTAGAGTCTATAATGGTATGTTTTGCTACACATCTTTTGAGGCGAAAATAGATAATTTAGTTAACACGGGCAGGGGACCCTACACATTTAGAATAAATGGACAAAGTTATCGTCGAATAGGTTCTCTACTCCCTGCAACGGATATACAGCCTAAATACGCACAGCTTTACTTTTTTGATACTGGAAATGAAGTGAAGAACCGAATNATCAAATTAGAGTCTATAATGGTATGTTTTGCTACACATCTTTTGAGGCGAAAATAGATAATTTAGTTAACACGGGCAGGGGACCCTACACATTTAGAATAAATGGACAAAGTTATCGTCGAATAGGTTCTCTACTCCCTGCAACGGATATACAGCCTAAATACGCACAGCTTTACTTTTTTGATACTGGAAATGAAGTGAAGAACCGAATGGGGGCTATTGTAGCTAAGGATAGTGTCGAAATGGTAGATGAGAAGATAGTAGCAGGCCTAATTAGAATGTTCGATCAATCAAGTTCAATTGCCAAGGCGTTTAGAATGGCCAGAGATTGGTGTGAGTCACAGGACTCACTAAAGTTTGAACTACGCCTTCTAAGTACTCGAAATTCTACACGGCAATACAATAGCCCCACTGTGCATGAAATAGCAGCTCTAATTACTAACGAATTTGGTGATGGCATTCCCACGAGAGATGTTATTGTAAGTAACAAGGATGAAGGACTGAAACGTATATCTGAGTTACATCCAGAATACATGGCTCTCCAATATCCATTGTTATTCCCGTATGGAGAAGATGGGTTTCATGAAAAGATACAGTATCATAGCAACAGTGGTGGGCACAAAACCAAAAGAGAATATGTCACAATGAAAGAATACTACGCATACGTAATACAACAACGAAACAACCAAGGTACTACCTTGCTTAGAGGTGGCCGATTATACCAACAATACCTGGTGGATGCATTCGCAGCTGTTGAGGAGCAAAGACTTAAATGGACTAGGAAAAATCAAGACACGTTACGCGTGGATCTATACCATAACATGTGTGACACTGTAACAAGAGGTGATACAAGTGCAGCAGCTATTGGTAAACGAATCGTTCTACCAAGAACTTTTATAGGAAGTCCAAGATATATGATGCAAAATTACCAAGATTCCATGGCTATATGTCGAACCTATGGAAATCCAGACCTGTTTATCACTTTTACCGCCAATCCAAAATGGCCTGAAATTGCTGAGATGTTAAAGCACGTCCCAGGCCAAAAAGGTATTGACCGGCGAGAAGTGGAAACACGTGTATTCAAGATTAAACTTTCTGAAATGTTGGACGATCTTACGAAGCACAATATCTTTGGAAAGACGCGGGGAGGTAATTCAACTTCAAACATAATGTAAATATATAGATTGTTATAAACCAAATATGTGCATAAACTTATGTTTTACTCAATTCCCTTTCAGTTGTTTATGTGATAGAATTTCAAAAACGCGGACTGCCACACGCACATATCCTACTATGGCTAGTAGAAAACTTGAAATGCAAAACGCCATCAGATATAGATGAAATTATCAGGGCAGAGATACCATGTAAAACAGCAGATCCAGAAGGGTATAAAGTAGTGACTGAATATATGTTACATGGACCTTGCGGTCAAGATGTAAAAAATGCACCGTGTACTATCGAGGGTAAGTGTTCAAAGCATTTCCCTAAACCTTTTGTGAAAGATACAATAGTTGATAGTGACGGCTATGCTATTTATCGTCGAAGGGACAATAACGCTCAACATATAAAAGGAAAGTTCAAATACACCAACAGATATGTGGTTCCCCACAATCGTTATCTTCTCCTCAAATACCAGGCGCACATTAATGTAGAATGGTGCAACAGATCAAAGGCAATTAAGTACTTATTTAAGTACTTAAATAAAGGCCCTGATCGAGTGATGAGTGTGTAAATACTCATCATTTTTCTATCATCTGAACTGCCAAAACATCCAAAAACACCAAATAATGCATCAAAATAATGGAAATATTCCAAAAGTGTGTTTTATGAGTCTTAGATGCAAAATGTTTGAAAACAAATGAAAAACGAACAAAGTTTGCACAATTGGCAGTTTCAGTCCCTCAACTTTCACAAATTGTCAAAACTAGTCCCTAAATATTTCAAAATATGCAAAATATCATAAAAGGTCCTTGGGGATTCATAAGTTGTCAAAACAAACCCTTTGAATATCAAAAATCACAAATTTACAACTTTGGTCCCCCAAGTTTGAAAAATGTCAAAAACAGTCCTTGGTGAATTTAAAAAGTGAAAATAATCAAAATTAGTCCTTGTACTATTCATAAATGACATAATTGGTCCTTGTGGTAAAATTTTGGAAAATTACAGGTTTGGTCCCTGAAGTTTCACAAATTGGCAGAAATGGTCCCTAGACTTTGAAAAATGGAAATTATCAACATTAGTCCTTGTACTATTCATCATATGGCAAGATTAACCCTTGTGAGTACTTTGGAAAAATCACAACACCAAACCCTCAAGTTTCAACAAATTACAAAAATGGTCCTTGTGATTTATTCTACANAAATTTGGAAAATTACAGGTTTGGTCCCTGAAGTTTCACAAATTGGCAGAAATGGTCCCTGGACTTTGAAAAATGGAAATTATCAACATTAGTCCTTGTACTATTCATCATATGGCAAGATTAACCCTTGTGAGTACTTTGGAAAAATCACAACACCAAACCCTCAAGTTTCAACAAATTACAAAAATGGTCCTTGTGATTTATTCTACAAAACCAAACCGGACCCTTTTGTTTATAAACCCAAAAATCCAAATCCCTTAAATCCAAAATAAACCCAACACCCTTAGCCTTGGCCTGTTTTCTTTTATGGCCCAAAACCACAAGCCCAAAACACCCCCCGTTTAAATATTATAACTCCCACCCCTTCCCCCCTCTCCTTCCCCGTTCACACCTCACCCTGCAACTTGCCACCACCCCCCACAAGCCCAATTGTTCTGTTTCCCTTTTGGCGCCAAAAACTCAATCAATGGCTAGGATTGCTTCTACTCATCCAAGGG
>LBNU01025448.1:0-19032 GCA_014162995.1 Artemisia annua
AGAGGAGAGATACGGGATTAATTGCAGCTAAAAAAGCTCAAGCAGAACCTTGATGCTTGAATATGAAAAGGAAAAGATAAGAGCGGCTTGCTCAAACACAAGTCTCAAGAATCTCAATGACTAAGCTCAGAACGAAAATTTCTTTATGGACTACTGAAAGAAAATACAAGGGTGACAAGGTGAATATACTCAGATGAAGAAATTATATGATGATGCAGAACACGAATACCAAAGACATATAAATGGTATTTTGTTACGACACTGAAGAAGGAAGGAAATGATGAATGAAAGTAACAAAAGAAAAGTAACAACAATCAAGTCACAGTCATCAAAGAGTCTAAGCCTACTATAGAGCTAAGAACAAGTATGTTGATGAACTGAGGAATTATCTAAGACCCTATGGATATATGAACTTCCAAGGATGATGTTCAGACCAAAATCCAAGATATCTGACTTAGAAGTTGGTAATCTAAAAAGGATTGGTGATTAATTTTGTTTTTCCACAGAGTAAGATGAACGCTTTAGAGCATTCAAGTCTGCTGGAGATATATTTGCACCTGGAGGGGGGGGGGGGGGTGGAAATAGAGAGATTTTATGATTTTATATCAACAAATTCAAGCTTACGTTTGAAGAAAATCGCACTCAAAGGAAATGTGGTGTAGTATTGCTGGGAAAGATTTGACTACTATGTGGGATACCAATGAAGCTAGCACTGATGACATTGTGGAAGAATCAAGAAGGAATGGGAAATTCATAGCTGAGATTCTTTGCAGTGCTGGTGTTCATGGCCTAGAGTAGAAGATGGTACAATGATCTACATGTTGGCAGACAAAAGATATCCTCTCCATAAGAGATTTGATGCTGAGATGCTGGATCATGGTATGGAGTTGAAGAAGAAGAGACATGGCTCAATGGTTGATAATTTGTTCATCAATTGGACAATTTTGAAAGGATGAGATTAAAAACTGGTATGATTTTAATTGTATACGAAAATATTTTGAATAAAACAAGTACTTTATTCAAAGTACTGCGATCAAACAGGACTTTTCCCAAAGTCACTGCTTGCAGTCAAAAACCAAGTAAAGTTTTCTGAAACTAAAGTTTTTGTCTTGTGCAAAAATTTCTTTTGAAGCCACAAATAAATAACAGCAACAAATTGTTTCTTGAGGAAAACCATGGGTTAGTACTTGTACTACACAGACAAATGGTATTCAATCTCACCATGTTTCACCCAGACAAGAACAGAGTTTGAAGTTCATCTTGAGGTACGACTCTGATGTGACAATCAATTCCGATTTTAGTTGAACAATTTACAAAAATTGTATGTGTTTTCAACTCACCATAATCTAAAATAATGAAAGAGTGACTAGCCCACCAAGAAAAATGGCCTTGTGGTAAAGGCTGTGGAAAACCATTTATATGGTCACATTAGTTCACCATGGTTGAGATCCTAAGAACTAACTAAGTCCATAAGCAAACGGGCTTTTGGTAAAAGACTACTCAACATCCGTTGATAAGCTGATGATTTGGCTAAAAATCATATGGTATCAATGTACCCCAATGGTTTACTTAAAATCTACAACATGGCTAGCTCAGAGTTAATCGGCAATTTGGTAAAGAGACCATCAATACATCCATTAATTTTCAATGATTCACCTCCCTCACAGGAGTTAACACACCTGGCAAGTGATGAGGAATAGTAATCGAAGATCTGAATATGATCTTGCTGTACCTAAGTTGCTGAGTAGCTGAAAGAAGGTGGTTTAAGTTGCTGTAAGATAAAAGTTTGTTGCTGATAAAGATTGGGCAAGTACTTATGCCTGATGAATGAAACAAAACAATGAGTGGTATTTTTCACGAAGACAATCTTTCATGAAGACAAATGCTTACACAGAAGAAACTTGGGAAATCAAACAGTAGAATTCAAGGTTACCGGGGAGGATGTTAGGGGTATACAAAGATCAATCAGTAATCTGTTGGGATATCAAAGTGCTGTCTTCAAGAGTACTGCTGAGAGTATTAAAGCCAAAAAGGTATGCCTAGTGATCAAACAAAGTATGCTCGTTGATATAAGTCCAAAGTACTGCTTGAAAGATAAAGACTGAATATATTATTGAGGAATTAGAATATTATGTAATCTAGAATATTCTACTAGTCTACAGAGATTGTATAGCTTGTCGTTCAAAGTTATGAACCCGAACTAAGGTTTTTCCCTTGTGCCTATAAAGAGATCCCTAGGTTGGCATTAGAGATATAGAGTTTTACGAATAAAATTTAAGATAGAGCTTAGAGTTGTAACCCATAGTCTGCATTGCCTATAGAGCAGATGTTACAGGTGTTGATATAATCAAAAGTTTGGTTAATTCTTCTTAGCTTTGTTAAGTAATTCCGCATACTTAATAGAGATAATTCAGGTGTTTCATTGTTAGTAAGATTAGGATTTTGACCAAGGCTACTAAACCCTTAACAAGCTTGATATAACTAGTTTGGTCCCGTAGTATAACTATCCAACAATTTCGTTTCCCAGTGATTGAGTGGAAACTCCTGCCAGGGTCAACATCAAACAGCCCTGACAGCAGGTCACTTTGGTAATCTTTTGTGGGTTACGCTTAGAATTTGTGGTGGTGTTCCAAAAGGTCTACAGTCGTGGGGTGATCTCCAGCGACTCACCTAATCGTTGGTGTACTTCGGTATGTCAGTGTAAGCCCTCTCGGGGGCATCCGATTAGGAACGGCCTTGGTAAGGATTAGAGAAAGTCTTCACACTATGCTGTTGAAGATCTCGAAGTCTGAACCTGTTAGTGCTGGTATGTTTATTACTAACCAATTTTCATGCAGCTCAACATACCAACCTTATCGCATTCACCACCATCACTCTAGTTCCACATACTCATACAAACATCTAAAAGGAGCGTTCAGATCTGTACAACCATGGACATTCACTCAACAAAGATGTATGAGCATGTGGAAAGGCGTTCACCACCAGAAGTAACGGAGTTAGCAAAAGGCGGATATCCACGATGCAGATTCATCACCACATGCTCACACCTCAACAACAACTAATCAACAAAATCATGATCATTGAATGGGCGTCAACTATGCTTCCACAACTCTGATGAAAAAGATCATGATCCGGAAAAGGTGTGAGCATGCCACTACAAAGATATCCAAATCACATGGAGACGATACTTCTCAAAGATGGCTTAAAGATGCTCTTTTTGGATGATGAATACGAAGTAATGACAATGATCATCCAACACCCCATACAAGTCATCTAGAGTCCACTGCTGAAAGCACAAAGTTCTCACAATGAAGAATCAACAACTGCGAGCTACAAAGATATCGACAAAGATTTTAATGCTGGAATTCAATGTTTAATTTTCGGGGTAACCTCCTTTAGGGGGAGATTGTTAGGAATACGTTTTTCTAATTGAAGATTCGGTCACCCCAAGTATTGTTAAGCATCATGTAGCTCGTAGTATTTAATATATTAGTTAGAACGTAGTTTAGTATTAGTTAGTATTCGTGGTGTCGGGTCGGGTCTTTTACCCTCTGTCAGCCCACTCCACAGCCTAGTAAAGGCATTCATCCATCATGTACTATAAATAGCCCTTCCCACACAAGGGAAGGGTTGGACCTTTCATACTTTCAATCTAATATTCACTAGTTTCTCTCACTAAAAGGCTCCCACTTCTCTCTACTTTCTCTCTCTACATTTCTAGCTATTCGATCCATATTAATCACAAAGACCATACGTGTTTATGTTTATGTGTATCCTACAATGATCAAGCCAAAAGTTTCCAATCTAGTCTAGGCATCTTTGTGTACTCATTAGTGCTCAATTTGGTTCCATACTTACTTTGGTTTCTATAAATACAAGTCAAAACTTAACAATTCACTTACAAAACACAAAATACACAATTCCTTGTGCTTTTCTCCTCTTGTTGTGTTTGTACGTCACCCAAAGCACACACAAACTTCATCTTTTTTTTTTAAAACTTGGAAGATTTGGATACTAGAAGTCTACTTTTGGGGTTAGAATCATCATACTAGAGTTTTTCACACAAGACTTGAGTTATTCTTGCACTAGACCTACTTTTCTCACAAAAGTTTGTAAGTCTTCTTTTTCTTGATTAACTTGTACTTTCTTGTTAATTAAAACATGGAGTTTTGAAAAGTACAAACTGATTTTTGCTAAATCACAAGTAAACTTTTGAAAACCATAGGTACATATACATACATGTACATGACGCACACACTCTTTCTTTTCAAAATATGTATCACCATGTTATGTTTGTCTTGTTGTGCTTAAAATTATGCACATAGTTAGTTTGTGCAAGATTTGCGACTTGATTAGGGTTTATTGCTATATTTTGCTATAAGTTAGTGGATGAGATAAAGTAGGCTATTTTGAGGTTGTTGGTTGTTGAGGAATTGATAAATATTGGCGGGAGAGATTTAGGACTAGTTTGGTGTTGTATTTGTGGCTAAACAAGTAGCTTAAAAATCATAAAACGCATTTTTGGACATAGCTGTCCCTAAACAGAAAATCTGGACAAATGAGCTTATATTTTTCAACAATAGGATAGACAAATAGATAATAGACTTTGTAATGAAAACGTGGCCGCTTGAATCACTAAAAACGGATTTAAAATGAGAAAGTTATGCTATTTTCAATGTTGCGGCGCAAACTATATTTTCATAGAAAACTTCACTAATAGTGAATCTATATTTTCATAGACTATGAGAAGCCTCCAAAATCATTAGAGTCGGAATAGGTAAAAATGATAAAATAACAATTTACGAACGGGTCATGCCGAATTTTCGTCAAAAAGTTTAATACTTAACCTATTTTATGAAAATAGTCATATTTAAGAATAAATGGGTATTTTTCCATAAATGTGTCAAATTAGTAAGGGTATACTTTTAAAGTTAACGAACGACGATTTATTTGTAAAACCTGACAAAAAGAAAAAAACCGACAAAAAGACAAAATGTTTTCTGTTAACTTTGGAGACGCAAGCACAACGTGTCGTGGTGATACAACATTTTAAAACATTCATTTGCATTCTCTCATTTCATAATGTCATACTAAGTCAAACCCACACTTAACTAGGTCGCCTTTCGGAGTCGATCCTTTCGTTGCCTGACTTATTCATTACCAGATTACTATCTTACTTGAGGTGAGTCATAGCCCCTCTTTTACTTATTTTGAACTCTTTGGGGGAGATACATGCTCGTTTTACTTACAAATCTTACTCGTTTATCTTAAACATTTTACCCGATTGATGAAACACTCTATTTATTTATTGAAACATATTACATGCTACAAACATGAACACAAGTATTTTTCTGTATGCTACCCTAATTATTATTGCCTAAGACACACTTTTGCCACTGAAAGTCCCTCATATCATGAACCTTAGTCACTTGCGAGTGAACGCGAATATAGTGAATAGATCTATTGGCAGTTGACGCCCCATTTGTGTTAGCCAGATAGGTAACCAAATGCACTTTATTTGAAGAGCAATAGGATGTTGGCAAACTCCTACACGAGGGCACTATTACTTACATCATCCCTATGATGTGAGTAACTTACGTCATTTTTATGATGTCACACATGTTAAGGGTTGCGTTCATGAGACTTAAAGCAATAAGGCGGTACTGTAGTCATGATACAGTACTGCAACTACTAAATTTATGGGCGTATAACAACGTAGCCCACTGTTTATCAAACTTGGAACTTGTGTTCATTTATTTGCATACGATCCTTAGGGATTTACTAAATCTTGACCCCATTGGGGCAAACAAACGAACTACTTTTGTGTTGACCCGGTTAGGGCAAACAACAAACGAACTATGGGTGTATCACAACCTTACCCACTATTTACTTCATTATCTCACAAACTCGAAACTCTTTCAACCAACTGTTTTACTTATAAACTCTATGAACTCACCAACCTTTGTGTTGACACTTTTTAGCATGTATTCTCAGGTTTCCTAAGGTGATAACTTACTCTTGGAGGCACTTGGCAAATGGCATGGCATGGTCATAGATGACTCTGATAATCAGTTGGGACCAGACCACTTCATTTATTTTATGGGCCTATTTCCGCAATACTTTTGAAATATGTAAACTCATTGTTTCTAATAGTGAAATTTATTCTGAATGGTTGGGATAAAAACCGTTCTTTGTACCTCATGTTATGATGCCAGTTTAGTAGCACCCCATTGCATGTATGCTTCCACTGGACCCGATTTTGGGGGTGTTACATTGCTCCTTATGGTTTACATATTGCACGCTGTCAGTCCTTATCGCTAACTGTCGTTATCTTCTCCGTTAGATCCCAATCGTCAAGCGGCAACGATAGTCCATTAACCAAACGATCATTTGCAATGTTAGTCCTTTATATTAACAGCCGTTTCTAATTAACTCAAAATTGGTTTTTATTGTTTTCGCTCGTTTTCTTACGTTTTCGTCAGTTTTCATGCGTTTTCTTACGTTTTCATACGTTTTCGTCTATTTTTATACGTTTTGTCCGTTTTTATACGTTTTCATCCGTCTTTATACATTTTCGTCTGTTTTTCTTATGTTTTCATATGTTTTATCCGTTTTCTTACGTTTTCATACAGTTTCATCCATTTTTATTCGTTTCTATCTGTGTTTATACATTTTCCTCCTATTTTTACATGTTTGTCCGTTTTTATCCGTTTTCTTCCTATTTTTACATGTTTGTCCGTTTTTCTTACGTTTTCACCCCTTTTTATACGTTTTCATATGTTTTTATATGTTTTCATCCATTTATATACGTTTTCGTCCGTTTTTATAAGTTTCACTCGCGTTTCATTCGTTTTTATACAGTTTTTATCTCTTTTTCATATATTTTATACATTTTCATCCATTTTTATACGTTTTCATCCGTTTTTATATGTTTTTCATATGTGTACAAAAACATATGAAACGGATAAAATGGATAAAAACATATAAAAACGCATGAAAATGTATAAAACAGACGAAAATGTATATAAACGGACAAAAATATTTAAAAACGGACAAAACGTAAGAAAACATATAGAAACGTAAGAAAACGGGTGAAGACGTAAGAAAACTAGCGAAAACGTATAAAACATATGAAAACGTATAAAAGTAAGAAAAACGGACAAAAGCATAAAAAACGAAGGAAAACGTATAAAACCAGACAAAAACGTAAAAAAATGGATAAAATCATATGACAACGTAAGAAAACATATAGAAACAGATAAAATGGTATGAAAACGTAAGAAAAAAAAAGACGAAAATGTATAAAGACAGGCGAAGACGTATAAAAACGGACGAAAATGTACAAAAACGGACGAAAACGTAAGAAAACGCATCAAACGGGCGAAAATAGACAAAAACGTATAAAAATGTATGATAACGTATACAAACGAATGAAAACGTATAATGACATACGAAAACATATAAAAACGGACGAAAACTAAGAAAACACATGAAAACGGGCGAAAACGTTAAAAACCACGTAGAAAAGGATTTTTTTAAGAAAACCAAAATTTGAGTTAATTAGTAACGGTCGTTAGTATAAAGGACTAACATTACAAACGATCATTTGGTTAATGGACTAATGTTGCCACTTGACGATTGGGAGCTAACGGAAAAGATAACGACAGTTAGCGATAAGGACTGACAGCGTGCAATATGTAAACCATAAGGAGCAAAAAAGATAGATCAGGGACTACAGTAGTGATTTGGAGCAAACCAAAAGGACGAACGGTGTACTTTACTCAATATAATATTTAGTGATTAGATGGTTTAGTCATTTTATTACGCGTAAAGTGTAATAGAACCCTTAATATTGTTTTATATTTATTTGTGACTGCTGTTTACTTTCATTCACTTTGACCTCCTACGGTATCTACACAATACCACTGACTACTACTTATATATTTTTTCAACATAGCCTAAGTACTAAGTTTATATGAATAATTTGTTATACATAAGATTTAAGTTCTAATCTAAAATTATCGTCATCCGTTAAGTCATTGTCACTGAAAACTCAAAACCGAAAAACATTTCTCGCTTAAGATTTTAATTGCATGATACACACCTCAATGCGCAATTACATGGCTAACAGTTTATTATGAAGAGACCATTAAACGGTATGAAAAAGATTAGAATCATATTGTTACCTAAAAATATTTAAAATAATGAAAGGAGTATTGTATAAGTTTTAAGAAAGGTGAGACGAAACTCTCAAAGGTTTATATTTCTTATCAAAATGTGACATAAAATCTGTTTATACTAGAAGGTCTACCATCCAATTTTGTCTCTATCCACGGGGACTCTCAAGTCTCAACCTTCCAGGTGTTGCAGCCTCAGTAGCAATTCTCAATTTATTATAGCTGGCATTGTCATTCTTGCAAGATACATATATTGATATACAAATAAATAAATAAAAATTCCTAAGGGCATATACATTAGTCGAAGTCAGCTACTTAGCTACGGAAATTAATTATGCGTATACTCAGTATAACTTTAGGCATTTTTATATATGTTATTCTAATATACATACTAGTTATGACTGTTGGAGTATTGCACTTGTATATTGTTTAATTGATCATTTGAAATGAGTTGATAAATGATACAGAACATTTTACTTGACCCTACAGAAGATGAATGTTTACATCTATTTTAGTCAGTGAGTTGATGAAGACGATGATTAGCCATCATTTTAATTGGAGTGGAAAATTACTGATGTTAGACCATTTAACCACATGAACACTCGATATCTCTTCCTTTTTAACTTTCTTTCAATTCCACGTATCATAACTTATTTAAATAGATATGTTTTAAATGATTAAACATGTGCATGGCATGTTTTAATAAGGCGAGTGAAAGTCACTACAAATATAATAGCATGAGACCATGAGTACAAATATAATAGCATGAGACCATGAGTACAAATGAGTAATCTTTTTCCCTTGCTGTGTATGTTGAATACAAAAATTATAACGTAATCTTTTAGGAGTGGATGATGTATAGCAAATTGAACGCGGTTCATTCTTGCTGCCGACACTTCAATGAGGTCACAGTGCAACATTATAAGCAAAGATTAACTTGAGTAGCTATAATTTTCCACCAAAAGTTCCCTTCCTCCTAGGCATCAGGACTGTAGGGTTAAAGGCATCATATAAACTTTCTGTATGCATTTCCCTTTTTATTGATAATGACTATCATCTCTCTTTCTTTTAGCACCAGAAATTTTATTTAGAACTTGCTAGAGATACAATAAACATAAAGAAAATCCAAAGAACATGAATCACCTAAATTAAAATGATTAACCAAGTTATCAAACTAATCTTCCCTAAAATATGTTGGAAAAATGTTTGTCAAAAATAACTTTTTGCAAACTTTGGAGACTTTTCAATATATGTATATTTTATATAATTTATTATTAGTTTGAGGTGTTCTACTTGAAGAAAGATTCGCAACGAGCATAGCGTGTCAAAAACGAAGTTAATATGAACAAGAAATCATGTCTCAAAGTGAGCCTTGAAACACAAAATATGGAAATGTAGTTGAATCCCATGTCGCCCAAACTAGGAAGTGTAGAGGTGTTTATATAGAAAATCTTGGTGTCAATCATCAAATTGTTTGGTTTTTACTCCAATGCATATGTGCGCGCGCTCCTAGAGGGTGCATATTTCAGATTTTCTGGGCCAAAATCGGTTCCAAGCTTGTGAACTCGTGCGAGTCTGCGGACAAAAATGCTGCTCTGAAAATTTTACCTAGTACGCGAAACTTTTGTTTGAAGATTCGGGTTTGCTAGTTTCCGAATTCTGTATCAATCCATTTTAGAAATAGATATAAACTAATTATTAAACAAGATTTATAGAATCAATTTTATGTAACAAAAGATATGCAAATCAGGTTTAGTTATAACATATTTGATTAATTATTGCACAAATTTAATCTTGGAAAACAAGACAACTTTTCTATATATTTTGTTATTACAAATAAATCATAAAAACGTTTATTGATATTTTACGATCTTCTAATGTTTTGTCGATAACAAAAATAAAACCATTTTAACGAAATAATAAAATACGTAAAGCTTTGAGCCAATAATTTACTAACTCATTTTACTAAACAAATAAACCTTTAAACATGTTTAGTTACACTGGTACAAAAAGTTGTATTGGTCAGACCAAAAATGTGTGACCATATGCATATAGTCATACACGTTTTTTTCGTTGTGTGTCACCAAAGGTCCCGCCACCGTAGGTGGCATATGGTCACATTGTTGAGTTCGTGGCCTTTTCCATCTAAAACAAGTGACCAAAACCCCGAATATGTGTGACAAATTAGGCACAAGTTTTGTTGGATTAGTCAGTATCAGTGACCGTAAACACCTTATAGTCACACAAATGTTTTTTGAGAGTAACTATTGTTCGTCCTTTGGCCACATAAATATATAATATATGTGACATTTGAGATGATTCTTTCTAGTAAATGTGTATTTTGTGCGACTATTTCCCATCCTGTGGTTACATGAATATACAATAAATGTGACGTTTGTGATGATTTAGTCACACAATGGGTGTTGCTTTTTTGGAGTTAGTCACATACAATTTAAAACAAAGTGGCCAAAACTGTTAATAAGTGTGACCATATGCTCTTTAAAGTGAACAAATGTGTATTTTGTGTGACTATTGATCATCAAATGGCCACATGAATTTTATGTTTGTGTAGCCTTTTGTAATATTTAGTCACACAACGCATGTTTGTTTTGGGTATTTAGTCACATACAATTAAGCAAACAGTGGCCAAAAGCGTTAATAAGTGTGACCATATGCTGTTTAATGTGAAGAAAATTGTATTTTTTGTGACAATTGATCATCCAATGGCCACATGAAGTTTCTGTTTGTGTGGCCTTTTGTAATATTTAGTCACACAAATCATGTTTGTTTTGGGTATTTAATCACATACAATTAAGCAAACAGTGGCCAAAAGCGTTAATAAGTGTGACCACATGTTGTTTAAAGTGAAGAAATTTGTATTTTGTATGACTATTGATCATCCAATGACCACATGAAGTTTATGTTTGTGTGGCCTTTTGTAATATTTAGTCACACAAACCATGTTTGTTTTGGGTATTTAATCACATACAATTAAGCAAACAGTGGCCAAAAGCGTTAATAAGTGTGACTATATGTTGTTTAAAGTGAAGAAATTTGTATTTTGTGTGACTATTGATCATCCAATGGCCACATTAATTTTATGTTTGTGTGGCCTTTTGTAATATTTAGTCACACAAACCGTGTTTGTTTTGTCTATTTAGTCACATACAATTAAGCAAACAGTGGCCAAAAGTCTTAATAAGTGTGACCATATGATATTTAAAGTGCAGACATGTGTGTTTTGTGTGACTAATGTTCATTCAATGGTCACATGAATTTTTAGTTTGTGTGGCATTTTGTAATATTTAGTCACACATCGAATTAAACAAAGAGTGACCAATAATGTTAGTACTGCTAGTACTACGTTAGTACTGCTGGAGCAGAGTTACTACTGCTAGTATATATATAAAACATAATGTATATAAATGAAGCAAATATATATACAATTGTATTTCAAATTGTAATCAAATTCTCGAATGTATATAAATGAACCTAATATATATACAATTGTAATGTCATATATAATCAAATTCTCAACTACCATAAGTTAAAACCTGTTGACTCTTCGCCGCCTTAGCTTGCTTTTGCAAGGTTTCACTAGATCAAATGTTTTCGCTTCGTTGGTACTAATTTTAGTCCAGGATTTTTTTCTGACATCTCGTTGGACAGTTGCTTGACCAGTAGATCTTTTTTTTGCCGCTCGCGTCTCTCATTATCAAGTTGAGTTTGATGCAACTCAAGTCTTTCATCAGTTTCTTTTCTGCTTCGAGGAAGATTAAAATACCTCTTATATGTAACTCCACTTCCCACTCCTCTTGCATAACCTCCATTTTCCTTACCAAACACAACTGTCATGGCATCAGTGCCATCATCAACATTCAAGGTTCCTTACTTGATCTTTTCATCAGCTTCTTTCTGCAAAAAAATATATGGGAAATGTTGGTATTAAAAGTTAGTACGGCTAGTACACAGTTAATGCTGCTGGTATATAAGCATGATAATAGAATTTGCTGTCAAATTTACAAGTTTATCTGCCAATGATCTAATCTCAGCATCTGGAGATTCTCCGTCTTTGTTTTCCCTTCCTTTGATCCACAATACACTACGCCAGTAGTTTTACCTGTGAATAATAATCGTCCATTTCTTCCTGTATCTGCTGATGTAACTCATCCTATAAACAGATGTTACGAACTGTAAGAAACCAAGACACTAATAATGCTGCATAATATAAGATCTGCCAACCATGAAACAGTAAAAATATACAAGGGTTGGCTTTGGTGACTGAGATGGAGCATACCCACGCCTCAATTTAATTCCAGTCCCTCGAAAATGAACTGTGCCAGAAAATCCAGATGAGGGAATCTTTAGCCAGGCATCCCATGTATCATCCTCACCCGTGAAAATAGCATGTAGCCCCTGCAAGAAACAAGTAACGTGCTTAATGCTAACATAAAATACGACAAAATTAGATGTCCCAAATATAAGTTTAGCATCAAAAACCAACATACCGGGGCAGACCCTTGCATATCAACTCGGGCAACAAATAATCTAGATGGTTGAAATATTCTGTAGTGCCAAACCTGGAACGAATAAATGTCAAACACATTACCAAGCAAGCAAATCACTAACATTTGGTACAAATGAAACAGTTTCACAAAAAGCAACCATATTTGAGTTAATTTCCTATATAACAGATGGTATGTTATATCTTTTAATAGATCACTTAGCGATTGCGATAAGCAAACTCCAACTGTTCAGCAACATCCTCCCGGAGTGAAAACCAATTAAGACTCCCTTTACGAGCAAAACAGTGGCCTCTTAGAACACGTCGATTGTCTCCATTCCAATAAACAGGAAAACTATGTCGTCTTAATAAGTCTACCTGCAACTATTACCACCACACGAGTTTATATTCAAAAACATGTTTTAGGCTAGTTTTAATCCACGAAAATCAATATAATTCGTTTTATATTCGATTACACATTTAAGAAAATATAAATTAAATATGTGTTTGAGCATACCCATGAACAGAGTAAGATAGGTAAGAAGAGGGTGATGGTGGCTTGATTATGATGGTGGTGGATGTGGTGGTTATCTCAAACCAAACAACCGAAGCAAACAAACTCACCCATACAGTTCCCTTGTCTTGATGACAGAGATGGCGTGGAAGACCGATGGTTGGTGGAACGACGGCGAGATAAGGCGGTGAAGTGTGGCGGTGGTGTGAGTCGGTTCTAGAGAGAAGGAGAAGAGATGAATAGAGAGAAGATAGAGATGGCTAGTATTAGTGTTTTGATTTTGGGTGAAAAAGGGGTGCGATCTTGAGCGGGAGATTGAAATTTTGGGGAAAATTAAGGGGCGGGATCTTGAGCGCTATATTAAAATTTTGGATACTTTGGAGATTGAAAGTCTATCAAATGAGCTCGAAATGTTTAATGAGTTGAGCTGAACCTTATATAAGTTGGACTCGAGTTATTGTTGAGTTCTTGAGCTTGTAAGTGATATAATTTTTTTTAATATGTAAGTGTACTAAGTGTAAATACTTATTTATGAATGTATCAAGGTTTTTAAGCTGAAGTCGAACCGAATTCAATTCTTAGGTTATATTATATTTCAATTCTTAGCCTGTCAAATGAGCTCGAAATGTTTAATGAGTTGAGCTCAACCTTATATAAGTTCGACTCGAGTTGTTGTTGAGTTCTCGAGCTTGTAAGTAATACAAAATATGTTTTTNCCTTATATAAGTTGGACTCGAGTTATTGTTGAGTTCTCGAGCTTGTAAGTGATATAATTTTTTTTAATATGTAAGTGTACTAAGTGTAAATACTTATTTATGAATGTATCAAGGTTTTTAAGCTGAAGTCGAACCGAATTCAATTCTTAGGTTATATTATATTTCAATTCTTAGCCTGTCAAATGAGCTCGAAATGTTTAATGAGTTGAGCTCAACCTTATATAAGTTCGACTCGAGTTGTTGTTGAGTTCTCGAGCTTGTAAGTAATACAAAATATGTTTTTTTTAATATGTAAGTGTACTAAGTGTAAATACTTATTTATGAATGTATCAAAGTTTTTGAGCTGAAGTCGAACCGAATTCAATTTTTAGGTTATATTATATTTCAATTTTAAGGTGTGTACGAAAACACAATTTTACAGATAAATCGAGCTTTTCGAGTCAAGCTCAAGCCGAGTTCAAACTTTCTCGATCTCGGATAACATGATCGGGAGGTCCCTGGATATTTGCTTCTTAGTGTCTGTGACAAACGGTATACACCTACCAAGCCGGTGCAACATGCATGACCAGTGATAATGGCTAATTCACATGGGTCATGGGTCATGTGCATTATGTTATCACTGGTCACATTCATTAATGGGTATTTAACATCATATGGGTCATATGCGTTGGGTTATAGTTGCTTAGAGTGTCGTCATGTTACAAGTTACGACACATCCATGACTGTTGACAATTGGTAACTAAACATGGGTAATGGGTCATATGCATTGGGTTGTAGTGGCTTATATATATAGTGTCATGTTATCGACCAATACATTACTGGTGATCGACAATAGGTAATTAACATGGGTCATGGGTCATGTGCATTTGGGTTGTAGTGGCTTNTTAGAGTGTCGTCATGTTACAAGTTACGACACATCCATGACTGTTGACAATTGGTAACTAAACATGGGTAATGGGTCATATGCATTGGGTTGTAGTGGCTTATATATATAGTGTCATGTTATCGACCAATACATTACTGGTGATCGACAATAGGTAATTAACATGGGTCATGGGTCATGTGCATTTGGGTTGTAGTGGCTTATAGTGTAATGTAAACCATTAATGACCGATGATAATGGCTAATTCACATGCGTCATGGGTCATGTGCAGTAGGTTTTGTTAACTAAGACAAAAAAATTTGGGCGGATTTCATACTATTGTGACAAGTGTCCCTAGGGGTGTCCCCACCAAGTACATCTTACCATGGTTCTCAGGATCCCGATCCAGATCTTAGGATCTTACAATTTTACGATACTGCAAAGCAAAAACGATCTGGATCTTACATAGGATCTTTGAAAGCTTAAGATCTTAAAGGATCCTGATCTTGACCATATGATCTTAAGATCTCATCCGATCCGATCCTACTTTTCTCGGATAACAAACTAAAAAACTGCAAATTTCTAGATTATTCTTTTGTAGAATTTAAAAAACAACATGTTAATCTTATTAAACATTTCATAACCATTATTTGGGACAACATTTTCGATGAAACATTCATATAATTTTGTGTCTATGATATATAATAATTTGTAAATTTGTATAATATTACAAAAACTATTAAGAAAATAACATTATAGTAGGATCTTACCATATGAACTCTTTGGGCGACTTTTTAAATACAAAATACACTAAAATACAAATGTACCTTTAATACTTTTAGTTTTTAAACTTTTAATGTACTTTTTATACTTTTAGTTTTTATACTTGTAAAACTTTTAATCATTTTTAAACCTATAATATATACAAAGCTTATCCAACACACTTCACACACTTCAACATTATACTCTTTTTCTATGTATATAAAAGCTTATACAACACACTTCATACACTTCAATATAATCCTCTCTTTCTCTCTCACATTTATAACACCCTCGGCTACAATTGACCGAGTAAACAGATCTAGGGTTTTGATCCTCTCTTTCTCAGTTTTGTCTTACATTTGTTAGAAACTTGTTTGTTTATGTATTAGATTTATGTGGTGTTGTTTTTGCGAATAATTAGAGCAAACGAGATATTAAGGTGTGTTTGGATTAGCTTATTTTGTGTGGTTATCGGCTTATTATGTTTTGGGGAATAAGCTATTTGGTCCCGTATACCCCCTTAGAGCTATTTATTCTTAGGCTTAGGTTGACTATCTGTTATAAGAATTGCGTTGCATTTGTATTGAGAGAATAAGGAAGAACATGTTGTGTTGTTTTTGCGAATAATTAGATCAAAAGAGATATTAAGGTTTGCTTGGATTAGCTTATTTTATCTTAGGCTTAGGTTGACTATCTGGTATAAGAATTATGTTGCATTTGTATTGAGAGAATAAGGAGTAAAAGTGGCGGATGTGTGTGCGAATATTTAGGCTACAACATCCAAGTATCAAAGATGGAATAAGTATCAACGATGGATGAACAGACACCACTTTCAAGTATGAAAATAAACTTGTTTTTGGTGTTGTTCATCCATTGTTGATTCATCTCTGCTCTTTGTCAAACTACAAAAACAATTATCAAGTATAATTTGTAGGTTCGATACTTGAATTTAGTGTCTTCGTCTTAGAGCATGTTGGTAGGTTAGAGATTCAAGGCTGAATAATATGTTGTTGTTGGCTAGGGTAGAAAGGATGGTAGTTCATTGCATTGTTAATATAAATTTAATATGATTTCATTCATGCACGATTAGCTCTCTAATGTCGTAGAATCTACATAATTAATATGTATGTTCGTCACATCTAAGGGAGCAATATAAATGATAGTAAGAATCTGTTTTCTAATAACTTAAAGCTCAATAATTATGGCAGATCTATCTAGCGTTGTAGATGGTTCCATTGCTTAATTTGGAAAACGTCTACTACTGTTTGTGTGGTTGATCTTGATCACAAGCTTTGGCTCTTTTAATAATGTACCTTGATTAAAACTTTTGTCCTGACAATGAAGATACATTCTTGAAAGTGCTAAAGCTAGTGATCAAGCGCACACAAACGCTATTAGACGGTGTCCAAAAACAAAGCAATATAACCTTTCTGCAACGTTAGATAGATCTGTCCTGATCATTGAGACGTCTTCAATGCGATAATGATATAGTGTGTATTGTTCATGACAGGCCACACTCCTTCATTATCGCATTCAAGATGAGTGATGTTACTTAGACTCTATTCTTTACTCAACATTTGTAGATTGTTTGTATCACTCAGTTAGCTTTATATATATTGTTGACATAAATAATGCGTAAAAACGTTATTTATATTTTTCGATATCTCTACGTTTTGATGATCGCAAAATGTAAAATCACTAAACGTAATATTACTACGTAAACAAGTATTAAGCTAGTTTATATCACTATATCCAACTTAATCACTTAAGGTATGAATAAACAAGTGCTTAATACATCTCATGATCAAAGGGGTATTTAATTAATTACTACAAAGTTTATTTAATAATATAAACATATTATATATTTTTGAAAAACAATTTTGGTAATAAAGAAAAATGTTTTAATCATACTATATATATGAATTCAAATTTTTAACCAAAATCAGATAGTTTTTCACCAAATAAACTTTCCCCGCTAAAGACAAAAAATTATGGCCGTTACAGCTGGGCGGCCCCCTTAATTATAAGGGGCGGCCCCCTTAATTTTAAGGGGGCCGGCCACAATTAAGGGGACCGGCCACGCTTCTGTGTCAAAAAAAGTCAGAATTTTTCTCTTATAAATACCACCTTAATTCTGGTATTTTTCCTCACATTTTGCACGAAAATTTAAGATCTCAAATCTCTCTAAACATCCTCCAAAACCCTTTGATCATTAGATTACTAATCCTTGTTTCAAGTGATTCAATCCCTTCACATCCATCCTCATTCAAAGTGAAAAAGAAGAATACTCCTTCAACAAACAAAGCTCAAGAAGTATTATAGTGTAGTTGTGTATATTGTGTACATTATTTGTATAGTTGTTTTGTGCTTGTAATAAGTAGTGTAGAGAAAAGTAGAAGTTGTGTAGGGAGAAGAAGAAGTAGTGTAGTGGTGTGAAGTTGTGACGAAGTCGTGGTGTGCTCAAGTTGTGAAGAAGTTATGTTGTGTTGTGAGATTGGTTCTAGCTAGAATTAGAACCCGACATCTAGCTTTGTGTCGTTAAGCCGGTGTAAGCGAAAGTTGTGTAAGGTTTCTCCTCCACAAGGGAGTTTGTTGACATAGTGAAGAAAACTCTCGAGTAGGTGACTCGGGGAGTGGAGTAGGAATAAGGAAGGTGTCCTTGTAGCCAAACCACTATAAATCCTTGTGTTGTGGTTTGATCTTTCTAACTCTTCTCATTCATTACTTATTTACTTATACTATATTAGCTTAGTTAGTTAGTAATATATATTTGTTCATATAGTGCGAGTCTTGAATTCACATAAACTAGAATCGATGTTTTTAAAACAAACTTGTTTTCACAAATTTTAAAATGGACGTAAAACTATTCAACCCCCCTTCTAGTTTTCCACAATTGGTATCAGGAGCCACGTCAAACAAGATTTTTAAAATATATTGTATTTTAAAACTTGAATCGATCTATGGAATCGGAAAAATATTTAGAAGGGCAATCTATGCAAAGACCACCACTATTTGAAAGTGATGGATTTTTATATTGGAAAAATCGATTCGAAACTTATGTGAAATCAAAGGATCTAGATCTTTGGCATGTTATTACTAATGGTGATTTTCTTCCTTTACAATATAATTCGGAAACTAAAAAGGATGAACTTGTTTCTTATGAATAACAAAGCGATGATTTGAAAAAGAAACTTTCTAAATATAATGAGGCTAAAATGGTTATATATAATGCGTTACCGCGCAAAGAATATGAAAGAATTTTTATGTGTAATACCGCAAAAGAAATTTGGAATTCTTTATTAATCACTCACCAAGGTAATAGTCAAGTCAAAGATAACAAAATAGATCTTCTTGTACGACAATATGAACAATTCACGATTCCGGAAGAGGAATCGATAGATAATGCTTTTGCTAGATTTAACACAATCATCACAAGTTTAAAAGCACTTGATGAGAATTTTTCTAGCAAGAATTTTGTAAGGAAATTTCATAGGGCT
>LBNU01025448.1:31810-43482 GCA_014162995.1 Artemisia annua
TTTCATGTCTTATCTTTAGCTTATTTGAGTTCTTACAAGCTTTCTTTTACAAGTCTTTAATCTTTACAAGCTTTTCTTTTAATCTTTTCTACAAGCTTTTATTTATTTTCTTTGTCAACTTTGCATGTTTTTAGTTTCAAGTGATAAGATATACAAATAAGCTAGGCTTCCAAAAGAAGCTGTGGCTTGTTTGCTTATTTTTGAGCTTATTTTAGTGTCTTTACATTTTATTTACCAAGTTTTTACAAGTCTAATTTTCTTTTTATTAAATTCTTGTCACGTTAAAAGTTTCTCAGTCCAGAGTATTTTTTTTAGGGTTTAGTAGCGAGTTTAGATTTTAGGGTTTAATAGCGAGTTTGATTTTTTTTATAAATAGCGAGTTTAGTTTTTTTTTATGCATAGCGAGTATTAGCTAAATAACAATAGCGAGTATGATAAAAATGAGTAGCGAGTATAAAGTCAACCAAGTGCCTAGCGAGTTTAGAAAAGTCAACCTAATTCCTAGCAAGTATGACAAAAGACAGTAGCGAGTTTGGCAGGAAATAGTAGCGAGTTTGGATACAAACTGAGATAGCGAGTTTGGTTAGTTTGTAGGTAGCGAGTTTGGAAAACAAAATGATATAGCGAGTTTGATTTTTTTTTTATTACATAGCGAGTTTAGTTTTTATTGTGTCAACTTTATTTTTGGTCCAAGTTTATTTTGAGTCGTGTCTTGTTTTCTCTTCTTCTTTTCTTATTTCTTTTTCAAGTCGAGTTAGACTTTTATTTACTCCATCGGTCTTCGAGTGGAGTTTTGTTTGGTTCATTCCTAAACGAAACTCTGCCGAAATTTCTTTTAATCTTTTTAACTTAGCTTATTTTTATTTTGACTTGTTTTATTTTCTTTTAATCGTTTACCTTATTTTTCTTTTATTAATTAAATTTGAAAACCAAAAATATTTTACGTTTTAATATTTACAAGTCTTTTATTTTCTTTATCGCTTTAAGTTTTTAATATGAGTCTCGAGTAGTTTTAAATCGTGTTTGCTTAGTCACTCGAGTTTGTGAGTTTAGTGAGAGTGTTAAACGTTTGTGATAAGTAATCGAAAGATTGCTTAGACGTGTGAGTTAATTATTCGAAGACGAAACCTTTGAACGCTCATTTCACTCGTCTTGAGTTAATATCTCTTCAAAAGATTAATTAACAACTAATCTCGAGAAAGGAAAATAACTCGTTGCAAACTTTTACCTCAAGCTTAATGAACTTATTCGCGTTGCTTTGCAAACACATTGTCTTTTAAATTCATTTACCGTTTTATTTACTTATCGCTTTCATTTACCGCTTTCTTTAGTCATTTTATTCATGCAGCTTTACTTGTTTTCTTATTTCATGTCGTTTTACCGCTTTCCTTTACTTTAATTTGTCGTTGTAGTATAGACAAAAACAAAACCTTCTTTTAAACCTTATTCACTACACATAGCTCACGGTCTTGAGTGACGAGATCCATATTCAACCCTCGTTGGGACAACGATACCTAGTGGTTCGAGCTTGCACTTTGCTCCCACAACGATCAATAACTCCAAATCTACTAAGGTCAGAAACAAATACAAAACTGCTATGCCCTTTAAACATAGTCAAAGGAGAGTTGCAAACAAAGCCATTCACCATAAGAATGAAACAGTGCATAAGAAACCTTATATGAGTAGATCCTTTCTTAAGTGGGTACCAACAAGGAGAATGTTCATGATGAATGGTCTCAAATGGTCATATGATTGTAAGCATATATCTAAAGACAAGAAACTCCCTGATAACATTAATGATTGCTCCATGAACCCACGTAAATGGGCACCTACCAGTCACAAATGTGCGGGTCACTATCGGCAATGTGCTAATTCTTCAGCTGGACATGTCACTAAGAGAGCCCAAATATGGCGACCGAAGGCACTGAAATCTCCTAATTTAGGAGATCAGTTCTCTCCCTGATGTGGTTTGTCCAGGACTCCTGATTATTTCTAATCAGGACTCGGGTTTTTACCAGTGTTTATTCTTCCCGTATCCTTAAGCATATAGCATTCTATACTAAGTAAATAAATAATTTTTTGTTTTCTCTTTCTTTTGAATAAAGTATATCCACTTAGGTACAATAATAGACATGTTTTTTCTCTGGCATTGATAACATTTACGGTCCTAGAAATGTCATTCAATAATGGCACGGTTCTTTAAATAAAGTTCGAACAGAATAACAATACATGTCTTTATCTTGCCATTACTTCAAATGGTAACTTGTATTTCATAACTCTGCTCAACACGGATTACTTTAATATCCGGGTTCAATCTGGCACCATGTGTGATATTTTTCGTTTTGCTATGTCAATCAATGATCTCAGATTTATGATCTGGTCATTGCTTGAGGGGGAGAGGTTATCATTGTTGTGAACTATGTTGTTATTCTATGTGTTGTAACCTGCTAAACTGATTTTGTGTGTTTTTGCCTTGTGATTGAGTATTTTTGGTATTTTGGATTCGTATTTATAATTTAAGTGTTACTTGGTGATATGTGGTGTTTATTAAGTACAAGGTGTTATCTTGTCATTAGGTGATACGTGGTTATATAGTACAAGGGCTAGATTTGCAATATTGTAATAGATACTTGGTGTTTAACTAGTACAAGGACTAGTTCTGCAATATTGTGAAAGATGAGTGAGCCCCTATAAGTATTTAGCGATTAACTCATTTGAATGTTTCACAAAACTAATCGCTCATCCCATACTCTCATCCCATACTCTCTCTCGATCTAATCGCTTTTGCTGCCATCCCACTCGCACCTTATCATCCACTAAGATTCTCTAGGTTTGTGTGTTTTTGTCTATCAAGGTTCAAATTCTATTGCCTAGTATTTAATCTAATGATATTTTCGGTTATGGATTTGGTATAGATGTTGCGCTTCCTCGTTTGCTGCTGAATTGGTTAGTGTGTTGTTGATTGCTATATGTCTTTGTTGTTTTTTCATATGTACATAGTCCTTGTCTTTACATGTGTGGGTATTCGGGTGTATACTAGACATTTTAGGAACTTGGATTGTTTGCTCTTGATAGCGATTAAATGGGATTTGGGTTATGTGCTCTCGTTTGATATGACATTCTTGTTAGCGATTAAGTGTGAAACGATTCATAGGCTATCGATTGGACTGAAGGTTCTTGATTGCGATTAAGTGTGGGAGGGTTGAAAATCTGTTATAATTGTCGTGATGTGGGGGTGATTTAGTGTTTGAGTGTGTCTGCAGATTATACTCTCAGTATTGATTGTGTTTTAATCATTGTTGTTTGTGATTATGTTGGGAACTTGTTTGATAGTTTGCATTGTTTGTGTATGTGAGGTGTGAATAATGTGTTCTTGTTAGCGATTAGTATGATTTCTTGATAGCGTTTAGTGTGGATTCTTGATAGCGTTTAAATTCTGGGCTTCTTGTTAGCAATTAATTCTGACGGCGATTAAACCCGTTAGCGATTAACTCTGTTAAGCGTTTAACTCTGTTAAGCGATTAACTCGGATAGCGTTTAACTTTTCAGTGATAAACTCGGTTAGCGTTTAACTCTGTTAAGCGTTTAGCTCGGGTAGCGTTTAACTCGGCTAGCGTTTAACTCTGTTAGCGTTTAGTTCGACTAGCGATTAACTCAGTTAGCGTTTAACTCTGTTAGCGTTTAGCTCGACTAGCGTTTAACTTAGTTAGCGTTTAACTCTGTTAGCGTTTAGCTTGACTAGCGTTTAACTATGTTAGCGTTTAACCCTGTTAGCGATTAACTCGGTTAGCTTTTAACTCCGTTAGCGTTTAACTCAATTTCGATTTATCTCTATCAGCGTTTAATTCCAGTAGCGATTAACTGTGTTACTGGTTAGTGATTAAGTCTATGCCTTACTAATGTATCCAATTTAGTGTGTCATTCTTCTCACTTTTGCTGTTAGTAATTTTCTTGTTGATTTGAATGTTGTGTCCATAGCTCTTGGGCATAAACGTGTTATCTGACATGAATATTTTCATTTCACTCTTCTGTTGTGAAATTGTGGAATTTGCAGAGATGATGTCTGAATCTAATGTTGAGGGTTCATCAGTACAACCACTTGCTCCACCTACTCGTACGGATGATGAAATCTTACCTTATGACAAATAGGTGGCAATTGGCAAAAGTAACTGTTACCTGAAAGCGAACAAGCCACATAAGCACCCAATATTCAAATTAGCTCTGGATCTATTGAAGCAGACATCTTTCTTCCGATCATTCACTGCTTCTGCAACCATTCCTTCCATTTACATCCAACAATTCTGGAACACTATGAGCTACGACAGGGTTACTGGTACTTATAAATGCCAGCTGGATGAACAATGGGTGAACATCACCAAAGAAACTCTTGGCAATGCTCTACAGATCATGCCCACTGGTGATAATGTAGAGTTTATCGCTCCACCCAATCCAGCTGCCCTCCTGAATTTCGTCAATGAACTGGGATATCCTACCAAAGTTACCACATTATCCTCTGTCATCACTAATGACATATACCAACCTTGGAGAGCCATCATCAGTCTCATCAATCTTTGTCTTACTGGCAAAACCTCTGGATACGAGAGACTTAGAGCTCCTTCGCTTCAAATTCTATAGGGTATTGTCCATGGAAATAATATAGACTTTGTTGAACGAATCTGGGAAGAGTTCTCTCATTCTATACACTCATTTCTTGAAGATAAGGCAAATCTTGAGGCTCATAAAGAAGGCAAAAAGAAGTCGACCAAACTTCTAATTCCTAGCATTCGATTCACCAAGTTGATTATAATCCGCCTTCAAAAAACCCTAAGGTTCCATCCTAGGAGTGGATCACCACTTCACCTTTCCTCTGATGAGAATGCCATGGGGTTTCTTAAGTATATTGCCAAAGGAACCTCCCAAATAATCTTTGGTATGGCGATACCAGTGGCTTTACTCACACAAGACATACTCAAAGCCTCGTACTATAATGAGTATGTTAAATTGTTGACTGCAAGTCAAGAGACCAAGCCAAGAAGGTCATCGTCTAAGAAACGCAAAGGAGTGACTGCCTCAGCTGATTCCTCAGAACATAGCAAGAAGAGCAAACAAGGTAATCAGGATAAGAAATCAGACTTAAAGAAAACCAAAACCAAGGAGACTCCAAGAGACGATCCTGAACCTGAAGACACGCTTAATGTTGAAGAGATGATGGTACAACAAGCGGTTCAAGAGAGTCTCATTGACACTGATATACCGTCGGGTCATTCTGTCAAAGGAGTAAGCATCACCGAATCTGACTCTGGCAAGATACCACGAATCCAGCATGTTGAAGGCAAAGGTAAAGAAATTGCAACAGATGAACTGGCAGCACAAACACTGTTGAAAATCTCATCTCCAGCTTTCAAGTCTACAACATCACAATTCATCCTCAAAAGGCGTTCATCCGAACCATCAACAACCATAACCACTGCTGAAAAGACCATTTCTCCCTCATTAAGTCTAGAACAAGTGGCTGAGTCAAGTGAATCTGAATCTGAAGCCGACCGGACACAAAAAGTGGAGGACTCAAAAGTACTGTCAAAAGAAGCCACCAGTGACAAGCCGTTTCAGGAACTGGAAGGAGTGACTGAGACGCCATTAGATACTCTTCATGTTGAATATGTGTCCACTGTGTATCCTAATGTGCAAGAAAATCTCAAGTTGAAATCTGATGACCAGAAGATTGCTGTGGAACCTGATAGCTCTACAGGAACTCTTGCTTCCTACAAAAATCTTGAAGCATACGGTGATCAGTTTTTGGTAGACAAACCAAATGAATCAGAGGCTGACAAATCGGGAGAAGAACACGAAGAAGCTATTTCAATGGTAGATGTTCCAATCCAACAAGACACCTCCAACACACCTACCCTGACAGTACCAACACCTACTGCTTCAACTGCCAAACCAGGGCCCACTCAAGCTATCATCACACCAGCTATATCCACCTCAACCACCAAGACCACAACACCACCCATCACTGATAGCAAAAGTAAACCAGGATTGGAAGAGCTTGTTGAAATCACGATGGAATCATCGACAACAACACAGACATCAATGAGAAATNGCTTCAACTGCCAAACCAGGGCCCACTCAAGCTATCATCACACCAGCTATATCCACCTCAACCACCAAGACCACAACACCACCCATCACTGATAGCAAAAGTAAACCAGGATTGGAAGAGCTTGTTGAAATCACCGATGGAATCATCGACAACAACACAGACATCAATGAGAAATTGTCAAAGCATGAAGTGGTAATAAGGAAAATGGTGGATCTCAATCTACCGCAAACCCTCAAGAATCACAATGACAGGCTGCACAAGCTGGAACGACTCAACATTGATCGTCTTGTCTCTAATGCTATCGAGGATCAGGTCCAAGAGGCTATTAGTTATGCAATGGAAGCTCCCCTCAGGTCACGATTCAAAGACCTGCCCACCATTGACATGAAGCTGATTTTACAGGAGCGGTTGTTTGAGAATGATCAGTACAAAGGGCATGAAGCACATAGCAGGTTGTATGAAGCCTTAGAAGCTTCAGTTCAGCAAGACAATGTAGAACAACACCACAAAGACATGGAGAAAGAACGCAAAAGGAAAAGGAAACACCAAAGTCACCCGCAGCATCCACCATCACATCCACCACCACCTCCACCACCTGGATCATCTGGACCGTCAGGATCATCAGGACAGAAAGGAACACATCATTCACAACTAATGCCACCACCTCCCACATCATCATCCAAGAAGCAGTCCACTAAGAAATCTGATAAGTCAACTTCATCAAAACAAGCCCAGCATACCACTTATGCGGCATGGACCACGATTGACACATGAACGGCTAGCATGGCATCACCAATTCATGAAGATCGGGTGATTAATGAAGAATCAGTCATGTCTTATCCTGAAGCATCTTCTGATGAAGATGATAACGATGCATCGACAGCTCACATTTCACAAAAGGATAAGTGGTGGCAATCACTCTCCAGAGACGATGACACGCCTTCTGTCGTGTTGACCAAAGACGAGCTGCAAGCGTCTGTAACACCTAATGTTGATCAACCACCAACATCTGAGCCAACCTGGTCTGTCTCTCCTGCCGATCAACCGATCTCTGACAACAACTGGGCCAACGCCATCACCAACAGCTTCGTTCCTCCAGCTGAAAACTCATTGCTCGCACAAACTGGAGATATGGGAACATTCATTGCATGGTTTTGTAAGCTGCGAGGAATATCAAAGTTGACAAAGAAAGATCTGGAAGGACCAGCCTATGACATTGTCAAGGTTTTTCATTCTGATGTAACTCACCTTCAATATCAGATGGAGGAGTGCCACAAGATGTTCAATGATCTGGTCGATGATGAAATTACTAACCACAGCTACAGCAAGCCAATTCCTTTGGGTGGATCTCCAGGTCATGTCACGATTCAGACCGAGTTTTTCTTCAACAAGGATCTGATGCGGTGTTTGTTAGTGCAAGTTTTAAATTTATAAAAGTGAATTACCAAATCTAGAAACAACACATACGAGCAAGTGTACTCGTCCGTTATAGCAAGATATGATGGTAAGTCAGGATCGTTCGCAGGGATTTGTGAGTGAATCAAAAATTAGTCTATAAGTACTTATCTAAACGTGAGCAAATAAAGTAATAAGCAAATTCAATAAATTAAAAACTACGCTTGTTTTGACTAGTTTTCTACTTTGATGACACAAGTGATGTGATACTCTCGAGAACATGTTGGTTGTGATAATTAGATAGTGATCTAATCTATTGTTTCTACAAGTTAAACCCTCGTCAAGATTTTAGTTCATAAAAACAAGCTTTAAGTGTAAACCAATCAATTCAAGATCTATCCAAGGTTCATAACAAATGTCACGATGAAACTTAAGGTACAATTGGTTCTTAGGATTGACTGGAAATTGAATTAAAACATGTTATCACAACCACTACATCACTAAGTATAAAACATCATCCAAACAAGTAAAAAGGTATCTAGCTACTCATGGCAAATATGTAAACAAACTCAGAATATTTAACATTAGAATTCATGGTTATAAGTCTTACAATGCTTGGAAATTGATAACAAATGACAAGGTATTGATAACCTAAGTATTGGTGATGGTTCCTTGAGATTTTCGCCTCCAAATGTTGCTTCCTTGGTTCTCCAAATGTCGATCTGGTCCCTTTCTGTACGAATTTGCCTTGTTGAGAGCTTGAAGAATGAAAATAATTGAGGAGTAGTATGAGAGTAAAGTTCTCTTCCAATTTTTGTTATGACTTGTGTGGAATCTGGTGTGTGTAAGAAGTCCCTGTAGGCTGTCAACATACCCTATGCACATCATTAGGAAACATAAGATTAGAACTTGGTAAGCAAGACACTAAGAAGGGCCCTAGAACTTTGAGAGCAAAAGCGCATGATTCGTGTATACAACAAGTTTAGTGTTTCTTCCTCAGTTGCTCCAAGCCGAATCGGTTGCGGGTTGCATCCGATCGCTGGAGGTGGTAATTCCAACCAAAGATCCGCTGAACTCGCAACCGATGCGGCTTGTGAACTCTGAGTGGTTTTTGTCTTTATATCTTTGTTGTGCATTTTTTCATGTACTATCAGTACTGTATGTTACCAAAGCTGAAGCCTTGGAACTTTAGAAATGACCAAATTCGGTTTTTCTTCCCTCATGAATTCCCATCACAAATTGGACTTTGAACTTGGGAAATCTTCATGTAATCCATGTGCTTCCATTTTCTTCCTTTCGCTCATTTTGTTCTAGCATTTGGCTAGCATATGCTAGCGAAAAACAACTTTGATACGATTTAGTTGCAAAAATATAAAAGTAACCAAACGCATGGCATAAAAACACTGATTAAGTCGATTCTAAAAACAGTTAGCTTTGAGCGTGTTATCAAATCCCCGCACACCTTAAACTTTACTTGTCCTCAAGTAAATCTAGAAGTAAAACTAAAATATCCCATGGTAAAGCGAAAGTGATTCTGAAAATTACATGGAAATCCTTTCCTTATAATACAAGTAGAAGTTGGACCATCTACGTTTAAGGCTATATGGGAGGTATATATAAATCACATCTATTGCTCCGCATGATTTTAGTTATTACGCCATCAGGCTTGTACGCAGAAACAAAACTTCCACCGATTTGCTAAGCACCAAGTTTACATAATCAATAGAGTTTTTATTGGGTTATAATGTTAGGCTAAAGGGTTAATTAACTTAAATGCAAATACCTTGTGTTAACATAATAGATCACGTACAGCGAATCTTGATTCACTAAATAGACGGATGGTCACTAAGGATGATCCTTAGATCCCTGGCACGTAAATCTAGCTTTTCAAGAACTCGAGGTCACTAACATGCCGAATACACTTAGAATTACACCAAGGCTTAAAGGGTAGGAATAAGACATGGGATTATTGCTGGAGTGATGATTAAAGATATACAGTCAGTCCAAGTCTATAGTCAAATGTCATTAGCTTGCACTTCACTTCCTTGAATCATAACCTTTTAGCTTTGAGAACTTCATTCTTTTCGGATCAATGCTCTTATTTCATAACTATATTGCGTTCATGAAAATATGCAAGCACATTTTTTTTATTTTTTTATTTTTTTTAAACAAACTCAGAATAACTTGTCATCATACGGTTTTGCGATGACTATACTTTCCCTTGCTTTGAATGTTGGTTCTTGAATTTCCACTTCGTCGCATTTTCCTATCATGATTCATAATATAGATTCTTCACAAAGCTAACAACTCACCAAAGAACTTGACTAAAGGGAAAAGGCTAGGCTAAAAGGTGTAAAACTTTTTGTATTTTTGTGGTTTAAATAAAAGAAGGAAAAGGCTCAGAAGGTGTAACTAAGGGTATCTAGCGTTAAAATGAACCTAACAAAGGGTAAAAAAATGTGGTTCAACCAGTCAGCGACTAGCTAAAAATCAATAAAGAAGGCTATTTGGGTGTAGATCGCTAAGATTTGCCTCTTATCAACATATGTCCTTAATATACATAATATGTAATCTCACCAAGGTTTCGTATGATTTAGCAAGCACGAAGTTCTGGAATAATTAAAATCACCGCACACTTCATAGAAAAAGATTCAAGGCATCAAGAGTTATGCTTTATTGAAACAGGGCTTCCAAATCCTCACAATTTTGGTGAAAAGGGTTACAGTAATGTGCTAGCAAATGTATGAGTCAAAATGGATTGGCAATATAATCGGAACACATGCTCAATTCTTCAAAATTAGCATTTCAGTGGATAGGTCGTTTTTCTAATATTAGCCCTAAAAGCGTGAAAACGACTAGATTTAATAGGAGCAAACAAAATTTAAAATTTCTCTATTTTACGTAATCCCCCCCCCCAACACTTAAGTTGAACATTGTCCTCAATGTGAGAGACGAACTAAAAGTATGAAAGTAGGGAAATGAGAAAAAAATCAATGATTTCAGCTTTTCATGCTTCCGTCAAATTGTTATTCTTGTCATCAATACCTGTATTAATTAGAACAAAAACAAACAAAAAAAAACATATGCAATTAATTCAAGATTAGTGACATATCCCCCCACACCTAAGTTTGACCAAGTTGGTAAATTTGGAGTAGAATCATGAAAATAAACATTAAATAAAACATCGGTTGCCTCGAGAAGCGCTTTGTTTTATTAACGGTCCCTCCGCCGACTCCCAAACTTTGCAAAAAGATTACCGGTGTAGTGTTACGCTTCTTTTAGGATAGAACTACATTTCCTATCACGGATTCCTTCTCCTGTTTTCATCATATTGGTTCAACGAAACTGTTTTCCCATGCTCTAGGAAGAGAATCATAGATAAACACCAGTATTGTGGCCCAAGGAACCATTTCCTTTGTGTGGCGGAGCATGAATGTGATAAGCTTCATATTCAGAATTCGAAAAGTCGTCTTTGGTCAGAAATTCAAGTTTAGTTGATCTTTATCATAATAGAGTTAATTCGATGTCCATTTACAATGAAGACTTCCACCATGTGTTTGTCATAAAGTTCAACATACCCCATGATGGAATCCATGTTTCACTATAAAGAGATTATGGTCCGAACCATTTGGGTTTCGAGTTGGAGCTTTAACTATATTTGCATATTAAAACAGCAGAACTTTATCTCCAGCTTTGAATTGTTTTACAATTTCTTACTTCTGTCCGTGATAAGCTTTGGTCTTGCTTTGTATAGCATGGAGTTTTTCATAGGCTGAAGTCTTATATTTCGCCGGAGTTCATGCAATTGGCCAATAATCTCTTTCTTCCAGCTATTTTAAATCAGGATTAACATTTTCTCAATGCCCAATAAGCAGGTGTTACGAGTTCGAACGGCAATGACATGTTTTTTCATACGAAGTCGTACAGTTTGTTACAATTGGTGTCTTATAAGCCGAACGAAAATGCCATAAGAGCGTCATCTTAATTTCTTGACCAAACGGCAGGATTATCTTTCACCGTTTTTTCAACTGTATATCTTTAATTGCTCTATTTGGTATTATTTTGCTGACCACTTGTTTGTGGAATGATAGAGCTGTAGCAAAAACGATGAATAGACCCATATCGTTTCAACTTTCTCCATTTGTTTGTTGGAAGAAATGGGAATCTCTATCAC
>LBNU01025448.1:54005-64753 GCA_014162995.1 Artemisia annua
GATGACCGTGGGTTTAGCAAACCTGATGCAACTTAGGTGTTTACCTCTCAAGGGACTTGAGAGAGACGCTTAGCAAGCCCCCACCAGGCAGTGGTACCTGAACCGATCGTACAGGTATTAGTGAAGTGGCAAGCTACCGGGGAGATGATGTCTCTCGGGGAATAGTGTCGTTAGGCTTGAAAGCTACTCAGTAATAGGTCTAAGGGTTGAGGGATGATTCTTTTTTATTTTTTATATTTTAGAAAGCAAGTAAAAATCTCGGTTTTGGGAAGGGTTGGCGGATATTTAGTTGCTAAGCCAACTCAAGCCCAAATTCACTTTTGCCAAATAAAATGTATAGAATAACAAGAAAAATTAAAGTGGTTGTGAAACTTATAAATTAGAGAATATGTTTTACTTAGATTTCCTTACTCCCTAGCATTCTTTTATTATGTTAATTGCTTGTTGTAGATTATGTGGATGAGGCGTTGTATCCTAAAACCATTTCGATAGGGCCGTGGTACGATCTTCCCTAATCTATAAGCTCACTACTTCACTCCATATGTCGAGCCGATTTAAGCTCCATAAGCATGGGATCATTAGAATCGCTGCCATGCCATTAAATTAAAACCAAATAATCGTAGTACACATTACCGGATTCATGTATTCTTAAGACGTTCAAGCAAGTTACCGGCTATAGGAGGTTAGCCAGCTTTTTCTTAACGCCCTAACATCGACTAACTTCACCAATGTGTATGGTAAAAAGGGACCTCAAGTGCCTGAAACAAAGGTCTCAGAAGATAATCCAGTGAATACTCTACCTGCCAATCTAATGACAGTGAAGAGTCACTTGGAAACACCTCTGAGCCCTCTGAATCAGAATCTGAAAGTGTGTCAAGTGAAGTGTCAAGGTCTAATTCTGTTAAAAGTGATAAACCTGCTGTTTCTGATCCCAAACAAAAACCTGTTGAACCTAGTTGTGAAGCTCACTTAAAATCTCCTAGGCACCAAGTAAATAAACTAGAGAAACCAAAAAAGGAAAAGAATGATAAATGGAATAGAGTGTTAGGAGGAGGCTATGTGTTTACTCAGAAAAGATGCTTTGTGTGTAATAGCATTAGTCATTTGATAAAAGATTGTGACTTTCATGAAAAAAGAATGGCTAAAGAAAATGAGTTGAGAAAACAAAGAATGGTTAATACTGGTAATGTTGTGGCTAAACCTGTATGGAATAATGTGAATAGAATTAATCATGCTAATCAGCTTGTCCCTAGACAAGTTCTACTCAATACTGGTTACACAAAAGTTAATTCTGCTCGTTTAAGGGTTAATACTGGTAATTCCAAAGTTAATTCTGGTAGACCAAATGTTAATACAGGTAGAAGCCATGTTAAACCTGTTGGGCAAAAGGTTAATCCTGTTCATCCCAAGGGTAATACTGGAAATTATAGACCAAAACAACCAGTTAAACCACAGGTGAATCAAGCTAATCATAGAAATCACTTTGCAAAATCTTATTCACCTGTGAGAAGACCTATTTCACAGGTGAACAATTTTAACCAAAGAAGAAATTTCTCCAAATCAATATCACCTGTGAGAAGACCCATTGTAAATAATACAGCTAAGATCTCAAACTCTTATGCTGTAAGGGGTAAAAGGGGGTCTCCTACTAAAGAATTAGACTATTGGAAATGGGACCCATTAAAAAATGAACTTACCTCTAAGTCCCAAAGCAGTATCAGTGGATCTTGTTCTTACAAGACTTACAAGTATGTAGATCCACAAAATGGACCCAAGCCTGCAAAGCCCTGGGTCATTAAGAGAAACTAATCTCTTATTTATGTGCAGGACCATTCACTTCAGGTACTAAGCTTTAAAGATTTATTTGATAGTGGATGCTCAGAGCACAAGTAGGGTTTTAAAGAACCCTTGGATATATTTGAAAGGAAAATGTACATCAACCTATTTCCAGCAAGAATAGAAGATTGGAAAATCAGCAGGGATAAAAGTGGAAAAGTNGACCATTCACTTCAGGTACTAAGCTTTAAAGATTTATTTGATAGTGGATGCTCAGAGCACAAGTAGGGTTTTAAAGAACCCTTGGATATATTTGAAAGGAAAATGTACATCAACCTATTTCCAGCAAGAATAGAAGATTGGAAAATCAGCAGGGATAAAAGTGGAAAAGTCTGGAAGATAACTAGACCTGATGGCACATCTAAATGCTACAAGAACATGGAAACATTGTTAAAGTCTTGTGACAGAAAGGACTTAGATACCCTATGGAAGCTGGTTCAACTGGATTTCAAGACTGGAAGGAAAGCTTATGTGAAGGCACAAGAATTGTTTATGGATCTTCATAGAATGTTTGCACCATGCTCTGCAGATGTGCACTGGAACTTTCCAAGCCAAGATAAGACTCTCTTGTGGCAGTTATACGCTACAAGTGGAGTTCATCATTTTTCAACCAAAGGAGGTGTTGATATCTTTATGCTCACTGATGTTGTGTATCCTCTAAGCACTGAAGTGCTCTATGGAATGATGTCCTCAAAGCTTCAATATGAAGAACAAACCGATGCAGTTGATAACCTTCTTCTCAGCATAGGTGGTCAACTGTTAAGTAAAATCTGTGATGAGCTTGATCATGATTCCAAGGCAAAGAAAAGGAAGAGAGATTAAGTTTTTAGAGAGCCATCACTTCTTCTCAAGGTTATTGCATCATTTTAAGAGACTTACATTGTGTTTAAATAAGTCATTAGGACGTGTTTGTTTTCGGAAAAGTTGATTCCTGTTTTGCAACATCAAAGTTTTCTTTTAAGTACTTTATACACATTTTCATGATTAACAAAGGTCTTTTGGTTTCTTCAATTTACGTGGTACCCAGCTACATTTAAGGGGAGGTTAAATGTATAATTTGAAACTAAAAGTTTTGTTTGCTAATAATTTGAATTAATGTGCATCTTAAGTTAAGTCAGGTGATTAAGTCATTGCATATATACGTATTGCTGTCTTCTCTTGGGTTTTTTTGGACTAATTTTTCCAGGGAAAAATATGGATTGAAGACATATGGAGGCTATTTTCAGACTTTTGGTACAAATACTTACGGGTTAATGTTGACCATCAGTTAAGTCTGGTGATTAAATTTGGTTGACCAAAATTAAGTCTGGCAGTGTACTTTTTATGACCGTTAGTACTGGTCATCGGCCCAATGATTTTCACTGTTTAAATAGTACCGTTACAGTTTTACAAAATTCTAGGAGTATCTAAAGATAATATTTTGATTTTATTTTCAATTCTTATCTTTTATTCTCTCTCCAAAAATATTGTAACAAACAAATCACCTATTTTCGGCAAGAAAATCGCATACTCTGTTTTCACCTTGGCTATTTAAACCCTACATCAAAATCTTTTCTAAGTACCTTTCAATATTCAAAGCGAGAACAATATTGCAAGAATGAAGTACTGTAACAAACACAATCAAGTAGGGTTCTTGAATAAACCAGTGGGCAGTGATGAATTCCATGAAATCGTGGATTTTATGAAGGGTTCCTACATCAGGTATGCATTAACATGTAACCCTATCATCTACGATTCCCTAGTCAAACAGTTATGGCAAACTGCCACTGCCGAAACTCTTGCAGATGGGACTCAAAAGTTAAAGGCAACCATAGATAATACTGAATACTATGTTACTCAGGCTTCCATTAGAAGTAGCCTTCAATTAAATGATGCCTCAGGAGTTACTATGTTGTCAAATAAAAGGATTTTAAGGGTATAAGGAAAATGGGATACCTTCCTGATGGACTCTTACGTTTTGGAAAAGTCAATTCACTCCTAATTGGAGGTTCTTAATTCACCATTTGCTTCAATGCCTAAGTTCTAAGAGTGGTGGATGGGATCAATTTGGTAGCAGTCTTGCTTCTGCATTGGTTTGTCTCTCCACAAATAAAACCTATGATTTTTCAAAAATGATCTTTGAAGCAATGGTAACAAATTCCAAAAGTACCAGAAAGTTTTTGATGTATCCAAGGTTTTTGCAAATGGTGTTAGATGTTGAAAATGTTAATAAGACTCAGTACATGGTCATCCCATTTAAAAAGAAGCTTTTTGCAAACATGAAAAGGAGTTTTAAAGGGAAATTAAAACCCTTGCTCCCTGCTATGTTGCCTGGTGGTACTGACAATGCAGGTACATCCTCATCACCATCATCTGAGAGTGATAACTCATCCCAACCAATGGATGCCCCTGATGCACCTATTCCTGAACCTGGTTCCTCCAGCTCCCTTGGTAACTTGCCACCTTCCCCTACACCACCACAACTATCTCCACAAACCCACACCTAAACCTCAACTCATGAGGAGGAAAAATCTTCTGCACACAAGGCAACTCTCACACAACTTGAAAACAAGATAGAGGTGCTGGAAAATGAATTGAAGGAGACCAAGCAAACCATGGGTACTACTATTGACAAATTGGTCAAACGGGTACAAAAGATGGAAGATGTGATGAAAGCTTCTGGAATGGTATTCAGTGATACACAGGATGATACAGTTGAAAATTCTTCCAAACAGAGGAGGAATTTGGATGAACAAGAACTTCAGACTCCTACAAAACTTCAGACTCCTACAAAGGAGAATCTCTCTCAAAATTCAGAAGTTAGTCCTGAAGGAATGGAAGCAGCTGATATTTTAATCAACACTCTCAGTCAAAGCCAGCAAAAGAAGTTGTTGAAAAAGAAAGTGGAGACAGAAGAGGTTGAAGTGATTAAAACTGGTGATGATCTGATTAAGTCTGCTGCATAGGTTAAGTCTGCTGCAGAGGTTAAGTCTGCTGCAGAGGTTAAGTCTGGGGCTTCCACTAGAAGTAAAGGAAAGCAAATCATGGTGGAAGAAGCTCCTCAGCCAATGAAAACGAAGAGACGAGAAAGAGAAGAAGCTGCAAGCTTAGCTGAGATTGAAAGAATTCAAGCAATAGAAAGAGTTGAGCAAGCAAGAATGGAAGCATTACAAGCCAAAGATGCAGAATTGGCTAGAGAATTAGCAAAGGAGCTCAATACTACAAAGCAGCACAAGACTAAAAAGATAACTGAGGAGCCGTATAAGCCAACCCAAGATGAAATCAAGCATATGATTGCTACAGATCCTGAAATAAGAAGAAAGGCTATTGAACTTATTGCAGATCAAAGCTTGAGTGAAGACCAGCAGTCAGCACAACTTTTGGACTTTATCAACATGAAAATTGAACAAGCTTTGGATGTTATGATAAATTCACTAAGAGAGTCTAAAAAAAGAGGAAAAATCTCTCAGAAAGTGAAGTTCTGTATGGGATGAGGGATGAAGAAGTATTTGTGCAATCAGAGCAACTGGAAGATGCCTCAATTCAAAGGCATGTCTCCATGACAGATAGAATTAGCCTACTACATAGGCTACAGAAGGAATATACAGTTTATTCCCATGGACTCAGAAAAGGAAGCATAGTTTTATGGACTCAAAAGGCATGGTATAACACTTCAAAAGGAGGATCCTAAGAAAAGAAAGGCTGAGGAATCTTCTAAAGCTGCTACATCTTAGAAAGTTGTTGATGTTGAAAACATTGCTGAGTCTACAAAGGATCTCCCTGTGAAAAAGGAGGAAGAAGTAAAAGAGCGAGTTTTGAGAAGAACCAGGAGAAAGACCATTGGCAAAAAGGGATCAAAGACAGCTGAGAGGAAGAAAATGTGCAAGAACCTTCATTTGATTCTCAAACCATTGAAACCATGACACAAAGTTTGAGATCACCTTTCAAAATTGTAAACTAGTAGATCATCAAACAAGGGAATAACAGAGCAGCATATAAAATCATAAGGGAAGATTATACTGAAAATCTTTACTTGAACTTTCCAGCTATGTTGCATGACTTGACAAGAGATGATCTTAAGGAGTTATACAGATTTANAAACCATGACACAAAGTTTGAGATCACCTTTCAAAATTGTAAACTAGTAGATCATCAAACAAGGGAATAACAGAGCAGCATATAAAATCATAAGGGAAGATTATACTGAAAATCTTTACTTGAACTTTCCAGCTATGTTGCATGACTTGACAAGAGATGATCTTAAGGAGTTATACAGATTTATGGTGTCAAAATATGGGGATGCTGCACCTGAGGATGACTTTGAAAAGGTTCTTTGGGGAGACTTAAAAATTATGTTTGATCCTCCAAGCAATACTAATGATATCTGGAAGGTAGCTCATCAACAAGAAGTGAGATATTGGAGATATTTCTCTAGTTATGCAGTTCATTGTCTAACATTGAAGACTGCACACATCTACATGCTTGCAGAGGTAGAATATCCAATCCCTCCTAGAGTTTGTAAGGTTATGCTGGAAAAGAAATTGCTAGGAGATAAGGAGGATGAGACAAAAAGTCAGCTTTTGGAGCTCATAGAAAGACAGTCCAAGCAAGAAACTACTTGGGGTGTTTGAAAGAATTTTCAAAAATTTTCGAAAAATGGACTTGAGATAGGATTATTTGGAGTTTGTCTGGTGAAAGTGCTTGGCACTAACACAAAAAATGGTTATCAGTCCACCATGTCTAACCTACATAAGGACTGGCTAATCCAAGAGCAAACGACTCTAGGTAAAGATATCTCAAATCCGTTTATGGCTGACAATTTGCCAAAAAATTGTATGGTATTCAACTCATCATATCTGTTATAGTGAAGAGTTGACTAGCCCAAAAGGTTATGGCTTGTGGTAAAGGCAGTGGAAAACCATAATTGGTAATCAACTCACCAAGATGATGATTATATTCCATCAAAGAGTTGGCTAGTCCAAAAGCAAACGGCTTTTGGTAAAGACAAATAAAATCCGTTGATAGCTGATGGTTTGTTAAAAATCATATGATTATCAATGTACCATAGTATCATACTGAAACATTGGCTACTCCAGAAGTGATGGCTATCTGGTAAAGAGACATCAAATCCATTAAATTTTCAATGATTCACCTCTTACGGGAGTTCACTCACCTGGAAGTGATGATAATAGTATGAAACTTTTGATTTGATGTACATATTGTCAATGTTGCTGCAAAGATCAGATGGTAATAAAGATTTGAAAGTTGCTGCAAAGATTTCAAGATTCAACAAAAGTTGCAGCTCAACAATAATTCCAAAGGAGCTTATATTCAAAATCCTCAAAGCATTTTTGAAGAAAAGAACTTGAAGATCATGGAGCATGAAGATCAAGTTAGGGGAGGATTGTTGGGAATTATTTGTAACAGACTTAAAAGTCTACTGAGTACAAAATGTCAATTCCAATGATCCATCTCTCGGGCTAGGTAACACAAGCCGAAGTGGTGAGGATAGAATGAAACTTATACAGGATTTGAAGGCCTATTGTACCAAGTTAGAAGAGGATGTTCTTGGCCTCAAAAAGCGCACAACAAAACAAGGTGCAAAGATCAAAAGGTTAAACCTGAGAGTTCAATATTTTGAAGGTCAAAAGAGGTCAAGAAAAGCTCAGTTCAGAAGGTTAAAGAAGGTGGGCACAGCACACACGGTGAGTTCTTCTAAGGCTACTAGTTTGGAGGACGCTCCCAAAGAGGGGAGGAATGAAAGCAGAGTCTCAAGGGAGGAAACAACAAATGCTGAAGGTGCTTGTGCTGATATGCATGTGGATATGGATATTGGTGCAATTAGGGTTTTCAGATAAGCATAGAGTATTAAAGTGATGGTTTTCTTAGTAAAAATATGATTATAACCTTGACTTGACATACCGGGATGTTTACATCAAGTAAACATAGTGTTGGTTGGCTTTGGTAGATACGTGAGCTTGTCTAAGGGTTAGTTAGGTTAATAACATATAGTAAAGCAAAAATTTGGCTCGGGAAAATCCTAAAGGCATTTCTAACCTAGATTGTGCTTAGTAAGGGCCTAAGTTAAGTTAGTAAGGCATTTCTAACCTAAGGGGGAAGTTAGTGGGTTGTTACAGTCTCCCATCCTAAAAGAAAATCTCGTCACGAGATTTAACTAGTGTTAGTGGGTTGGGGTGAGAATAGATGGGGATATTTAGCACAGATTTGATCCTCTCATTCCCAAGTATACTCTGGTCCTCTTTGTGAGTCCCAGCGTACCTTAACGATAGGAATCCAGTGGTGTTTTAGATTTTTGACCTCTCGGTCCATAATTTCCACTGGTTCTTCAGTGAAATTGAGCTTATCGTCCAATTGAAGCTCTTTTATAGGAACGACTAGTGATTCATTCGATAAACATGTCTTAAGATTGAGACGTGAAACGTGTCGTGTATATTACTTAGTTCATCCGGCGATTCAAGTCGGTATGCCACTGGACCAATTCGTTCTAAAACCTTAAATGGTCCAATGTATCTCGGACTAAGCTTTCCTTGCTTTCCGAGACGAAAGACACCTTTCCTAGGTGAAACTTTCAACATAACCTTATCTCCGACTTGAAATTCTAAAGGCTTACGTCTTACATCGGCGTAACTCTTTTGCCGATCCCTAGCGGTTTGTAAGCGTGGTCGGATTTGAACTATTTTCTCATTTGTCTCATGAATTATTTCTGGACCCGTAAGTTGTACTTCTCCTACTTCGGCCCAGCAAACCGGTGATCTGCACTTTCTCCCATAAAGTGCTTCATATGGTGCTGCCTTAATACTAGCGTGATAACTATTGTTTTACGAGAATTCTACCAACGGTAAGTGTTTCTCCCATACTTTTCCAAAATCTATTACACACGCTCGAAGCATATCCTCGAGTGTTTGGATAGTTCTTTCACTTTGACCGTCGGTTTGCGGATGATATGTCGTACTCATGTCTATCTGAGCACCTAAGGTTTTTTGCATAGATTGCCAAAATCTTGATGTGAAACGAGAATCACGATCCGATATAATAGATATTGGCACTACATGTCGGGAAACTATTTCCTTGAGGTGCAACCTAGCAAGGGTTTCCATATCATCCGTTTCTCGTATAGGAATGAAGTGAGCTGATTTCGTAAGGCGATCAACTATTACCCAAATAGTATCATGCCTGTTAGCTGTTCTAGGTAGTTTTGTGATAAAATCCATCGTAATTCTTTCCCACTTCCAAATGGGAATCTCAAGCTGTTCCAATAAGCCGGATGGCTTTTGACATTCAGCCTTTACCCAAGAACATGTTAAACACCTGCCCACATATCTAGCAATGGATGCCTTCATGTCGGGCCACCAATAGTGATTCTTCAGATCCTGATACATCTTGTCAGAACCTGGGTGTATGGAGTACTTAGATTTATGGGACTCGTGCATTATTACGTTTCTTAAGTTACCATGATAAGGTAACCATCACCGACCCTTAATACAACGAGTTCCGTCTGAACTTATCTCAAAAGCCTTATCCATCCCTCGTAAATTCTCAATTTTACGATCTTTCCTTTCGAGGGCTTCATTCTGGGCTTTGAGTATTTGAGAAGGTAGATTCGAATGAAGAGTCATAACTAATGACCTAACTCTAAGTTGTTTGATTCGTTCCTTTTGGCTCAAAGCATCTGCTACTACGTTAGCTTTGCCAGGATGATAACGAATCTCACAATCATAATCAGCAAGCAGTTCTATCCATCGACGTTGTCTCATGTTCAACTCTTTTTGATTAAGAATATGCTGTAGGCTCTTGTGATCGGTGAAAACCGTACACTTAGTGCCGTACAGATAATGTCTCTACATTCTTAGAGCAAACACTACTGCTCCTAATTCTAGATCATGTGTAGTATAGTTTTCCTCATGTGTCGTGAGTTGTCGTGATGCATATGCGATTACTTTATCCCGTTGCATCAATACAGCTCCAAGACCTCTACGCGAAGCATCAAATTAATCGACAAAATCATCGTTTCCTTCGGGTAATGCTAAGATCGGAGCTTCACACAACTTTCTCTTCAAAAGTTGGAAAGCTATCTCTTGATCTTTTCCCCAGTCAAACTTCCTGTTTTTCTGGGTTAGCTCTGTCAAAGGTTTTGCTATTTTTGAAAATCCCTCAATAAACCTTCGATAGTAGCCCGCAAGTCCTAAGAATTGTCGTATCTCAGTAGGATTCTTAGGATGCGGCCAATCCTTAACGGCTTTGATTATTGCTGGATCGACACGAAGTCCTTGTTTATCTATCAAGTGTCCGAGAAATTGCACAACACTAATCCAGAATTCACACTTAGAGAACTTTGCATAAAGTTTCTCCGTTTTAAGTAGTTCTAGGATTATTCTCAAGTGTTTTGCGTGCTCTTCCTCGTTACGTGAATAGATAAGGATATCATCTATGAACACTATAACAAATTTATCCAAGTATGGTTTACACACCCGGTTCATGAGATCCATGAAAACCGCTGGTGCGTTTGTCAAACCAAATGGCATAACTTGAAATTCATAGTGTCCGTACCTCGTTCTGAAAGCGGTTCTAGGGATATCCTCTTCCCTCACTCTCAGTTGATGATAACCTGATCGTAAGTCGATTTTTGAATATACACTCGAACCTTGGAGTTGATCAAATAAATCATCAATCCTGGGTAATGGGTATCGATTCTTGATAGTAAGTTTGTTTAATCCATGATAATCGATACACATTCTCATAGATCCGTCTTTCTTCTTTACGAATAGGACAGGAGCTCCCCAGGGTGATGTACTAGGGCGTATAAATCCTCGATCGGTTAATTCCTGGAGTTGTTCAAAGAGTTCCTTCATCTCTGAAGGGGCTAACCTATAGGGGGTGTTGGGTTTTGAAGTAATTCTACTTCTGGATGCTAC
>LBNU01025450.1:4552-27761 GCA_014162995.1 Artemisia annua
TGAAGTGGTGTGAAGTAGTGAAGAAGTTGTGGAGTGTATAAGTTGTTTAGAAGTCGTGCTAAGTAGTGTAGTGGTGTGAGATTGGTTCTAGCTACAATTAGAACCCGACATTTAGCTTAGTGTCGTAAATTGGTGTAAGCAAAAGTTGTGTAAGGTTTTCTCCGCCATAAGGGAGCTTGTTGACATAGAGAAGAAAACTCCCGAGTTAGGTGCTCAGGGAGTGGGGTAGGACGAAGAGGAGATTCGTAGCCGAACCACTATAAATCCTTTGTCTCACGGTGCTATCTTTCTACCTTTATTTCCTTACTTATTTACTTGCATGTTTCATATTATATTTATTAGTATACTTTGTTGTTTATAATTGCAAGTTGAGATCACATAAAATTGGAATTGATGTTTTCATAACCAAAGTTTTTATAAATTTAAAAAGACGTAAAACAATTCAACCCCCTTCTAGTTTTCCACAGAGGGCTTCACCTGGTTTGAGTCTGTTTGGCGGTGGATTCAAACCCCGTAGATTAGTCGGCTCAAAAGTAGGACATACGATAAATAAAAATTCACTTCAAAAGACATCAGATACATCTCAAGTAATTCTTTATTTAATTAAAAAAAAGTTGATAAAAGTGTATAAGAAAACTGAAGTACATAATACCACTATTGCCCGGGTAAGAAACAGAACTTCCAGGCCTCAAAATCAAGATCCCAAAGGTCAAAACCTTCCTTTATATTTAAGGAAGCTACAGTCCAAAAATCGTGAAGATCCGACGGTTCAATCTCCGGGGATTGATGAAACACTGCTGTTGGGTTTTGGGTGATAAACAACTCCGAAAATCTTCTTTCTTTTTCTTCTTTTTCTCTCACTTCTCTCTTGTTACACACACTTCATCATAAGTTGAATGATGCCATAAATAATGACTAAATGGACCCCAAGATGGGCCCTAATGTGTTGGGCTCTTAATCCTCATGGGCTAAGAAAAATACCCAACACGTTCACCCTCAGTGAACGTGTTCTTACTCACCAGTCACCACCATTGTTTAACATCGCATTGTCACTACCACCACAACATACCGTTGGTACCATGCTGGTTTCTTAGATTAGTGCATAGTTTTCTTTGGTTTGGTGATTTTGTAGTATCATCAACAGTTCATGGCGTGGAACTTGATGGATGTTTCAAAGTTTCACTCAGATATTACAAAACTATAAACAGGTTCCACGTTATGAATTGCCCTTAGCCACCATTAGGATCCAAAACCTTCAAACATTCAGCAAGTTTCTAATGTTGTGATAATTACTTCGTTGTTAGCTAGCAGTGTAAGTAACAAAGTATATGGGCATTATCATGTTAACTCAACAAACAAAATAATTTTCTTTTTATTTATTTTAGAGTGGCAATTTTTAACTATCTCACACAAACAAAATAATATGACATACAAACCGACTCAGTTTTACGGATAATTAAAAAGTCGCTTCGGACATAGGATCTCAAGTAATTTTTCATTTGATCAACAAAAGTTGGAAAAAATGTATAAGAAACCTGAAGTACATAATAATAATAATAAAAATCAGCCCAACAACTATGAACCTAATTTTTCTCTCCCGTAACAACTTTTCCCGCTATTTTCCACCATTTCCAAGAATCATAGTTTCTGATCTATTCCTCACTCAATTCTTAGCCAAATTCAATTCTGTAACCATCAAACGACTCGTCTAATCATTGCGCATACCATGATATGATCTGATTCGTTTTGCACCAAGTATTGAGAAAACCCCCAAATTGTGTCTTTAAGGCCTTTTTTTTACCTAGGTTAATTGAATTAGGGCTTTTGCATTCTTTAGTGTTATCTTTTCAATTCGTTCAGAAAAACCAAAAAAATTAGTAGTAATTTCTGTTAGGAATACATTTATTCATATTAAAGACTCGGTCACCCTGAGTATAGCTTAGCATTAAGTATCTCGTAGTATTTATCGTATTAGTTAGTTGATTAATAGTTTATTAGTATGTAAATAGTATTCGTGGAGTGAGTCGGGTCTTCACCCACTGTACTCGCTCTTCAGCCTGTTTCATGAGGCACCTAGTATTTTGTATAAATACCCTCTCCCACCCAAGGGAGAGGGTTGGACCTTTAATTAATCTAATATCTCATCTTCTATTTTCTCTCTCTAAAAGGTTCCACTTTCTCTCTCTAACTCTACACACAAAACACCACACAAATCCACAATAAGAACATGTTTGTGACTTAATGATTATGCTACAATTGGTATCAAGAGCCAAGGTTTCACCCTAGGGCCTTGTTTATTCGGATTTGGTGCAGGTTTTAGTGGTTTTAGTTAGTTAGAAAAGTTCTCTCATTTTACCTCTTGGTTTGATCTTGTTGGTGATATTGGAAGTGTTATGGATGTACTTTCTTGATTAGTGGTGTTTGTTTTACTTAGTTCTTCAGTTGGATTGGCTAAATCATTCATTATTTGGGTGGTTGATGATGTTTTGGGTCGTTGTTCATTGTAGCATTTACCTCCTCTGTTGCATTTCTTGGTAGCGTTTTCCTCTGATCTTCAGCTTTTTAGTTATAGCGTTTAGCAGGAATTACTATATTTGGACATAAGGACAAAATGCTAGATAGAGACTGGTTTGGAAGCTTGTGGTAGCGTTTAGTACTTTCTAGCGTTTAGTGCTTTCAGCGTTTACCTCTATATAGCGTTTACCTATTATCAGCGTTTAGCTCATACCAGCGTTTAGCTCCTACCAGCGTTTAGCTCCTACCAGCGTTTAGCTCCTACCAGCGTTTAGCTCTCTCAAGCATCTTGTGATTGAGTGTGAGACTGTCCTAATGGAATCTATGTGCTCAAGTCTTCAAGGGAAGGAGTTGCTTCAGTCACATAAATTGTTTGATAACGCTGAAAGAAGTTGCACAGAATGTTTTCGACAACTTAATTCACATCTCTCAACACTTTTAGAGGGGACTGAATTCAAGATAGGATACGTACGTGCATTTGCTACGCTATTTGGTCAAGAGGTTCAAATTTTCACCGACACAATGATTCTCAACATAGATCAACTGCAACAACAACTTGGCCAAAGGGAATCTTCCAAAAGTGGATCCATGGCTGCTTTCAGTGTGATCAACAAACAACTCCGAGGGTTCATCGACTCGAAATTCACTCTGGAATATGACCATTATAGACGAAAAAGTGTTTTGCCAATCACACGGGAATTGAGGTTGATACGTTCAGAGACACACTCATCCAACTTATGGACAAAGTGAAAAGATTCATTGAGGAAAAAGTACAGCATATGCCTGCTGATACACAACACAATATATATAGTATATATATAGTAGTATATCTTCCGAGGATAGCACCGGTAAATATGTATCCTCGAGTCGTTTTTCTCAACGAAGGCTTAAATGGAGCTCGTTGGTTCGTGATCGTGAATCGTGAAGTGAATGTGCGGGGTTTATGGGGAACCCTAAGCTAAATTACACTACGAGAAAATAAAAATGAACAAATAAGAAAGCACGTAAACCTAACACGTAATTAAAACCTAAAAACGTAACTAAAACGTAAAATAAACGTAAACGGGCAAAATAAAAAGTGAATTTAAGACATTAATGATCCTACGGGTGTGAAAATGATTTTTCTACGTTCTAAATGACAAAAGAAAATTTTAGTAAAAGAAAAATATTTTTTTTGGCTTTTTATTTAATTATTATTAATAAAAAACTATTTTTAACTATTTAAATTAAACTAAAATGCAATTTGAAAAATAAAAATTTTATTTTTAAAATTCTAAAATAACCTAATAATAATTTTAAAACTGAAAATTATTTTTTGGATTTTTTATGAATTATTATTAATTAAAAAAATACTTAAAAACTACTTTTAATTGATATAAATAGTAAATGACCTTAGATAATTATGAAATTTTGTAGAAAAATCGAAAATATTATTTTAAGACTAGGAAAAATGAAATTACTAAATTTGAAACCCTAATAAGCTAAGTTGGAACAATAAGCAGTTTAATAAGGCCTTATTATTAAGCAAATCTCAATTAATAAGCACCAAACTCTCACCCAAGGTTCTGACAACTTTCTTAGACACAGAGCAACTCAAGTAAGCAGAAATATCCCACAAATAAGCAACAATAAGCACATAAGCAGTTTACTAGTTTGGGCAGATTCACAAGCCTAAGACCCTACTTTGAGCTACTAAATAAGCACTTAAATAAGCTAATAAGGGAAACCTAATGGGGGCAAAATAAAGACTACCTAGCAGAGACCCTAAAAAACCAAAAAGCCCTAATTCTAAGCACCTAATTGAACCCTAATTTAACCCTAGTACAGGTGTCCCAAGACTGACTTTGGTTGAGAACAATGTTGAGACAGCTTTTTGTGGATGGATTTTAAGCAATTAAATGTTGTTGAAATGGCTTGATCTTGTGAATATGTAATGTTTGCTGTATCAACTTGCCCCAGAACCAATTTCAAGCAAAATCAAAGCCCTATGATACCCTCAATAACCCCTAGAACAGAAGCCTGTGAACCAGTTATACCCTAACCTTTGACTTTTTTTACTTGTAACCTATTTTGACTTTAGTGAGTTTCTAATGCCCTAATCTGTCCCTAAATGATATTTTAAGCTTGTTAGTGAGTTGATTTACCTAAATGTACCTTATATCTAATAGAATGCAATATCACTGACTCCAAATCTGACTTATGCTCACAGAATAGAAACTTATGGTGAAATTTGACTTTCTGCCTACAACCCATTGATTATATGGCTAAACCAACCTAATTGCACTTAAATGAAACTGTCTAGGCTAAACTTATCACTAACAAACACCTTGAACACAGTTTCCTAGATTAAACCAAACACCCCTTTAAGTGACAGTTTCACTATGATTTTGAGATTTAAGCCTAAATTAACTAATCTAATGTTCAACCTAAATCTCTTAACTACTGTGACAGCTAATGAGACAGTAAGATCAAGCTAAGTACCTCAAGAACTTATTTGTGCAGTTTACTCTAAATGGGTAGTGGGTACTAGAACTTATAACTACTAAGCATAAACACTCAGTAAACACATAAATAGTATTCTAATGCTACACTAAGCTAGAATAAGCTACCAGGAACAATAATTAAGCTACTTTTAGAAATATGCAGAAAAGTAAAATAAGAACTTACTTGGTGACTTGGCAGAATGGAAATGTGAGCTTAGGCTGCTAGAGACTGAGATAAGCTCATCAAAGCTATGAGAGAGCTTAATGAGCTTATCAAGAGGAGGTTTGAGCTTTTACAGGCTTATATCTCCTCAATATTATATCTTTTTTTATATGAAAACTATACAGAAGCTTTTTAAATGACTAAGGCTATCTTCTAAAAGAGCTTATGAAAGAAAGGCAGAACTTTATGAGTAAATTAAACTTAGAAAGTAAACAAGTAATTAAAACGGATTAAAGGAAGATTTAAGAACAAGTAACTTTTATTGAATTCGAAGCAAATTACACTATAACAGAGACAAAATTACAATAAAACTTAAGCTTAAGAACTTAATTAGAACCCTAAAATTCTACACACTGCAACTCATGAGGAGATCTCTATTTATAGGTGAAGGAGGAAGCCTATGGTCTCTATGGAATCTCTGGAAGCTCCTGGATGAATTCCCACCGACTTATGATCCTTATCTTTACTCAGGACCCTTGGATAATGTTCCAGCATCTTCTTATCCAATCAAAAGCTTCAATTCTTCCACGTGTGATAGATATGACATAGCTTGACACGCTGGCAGGTGTTTCCAGAAGGTACGAGGTAACATTTGGATTTGCAGGTAACTTATGGAAGGGATAAATAGTAATTCCAGGGTGAAAAGACGCGTTTGGTTTTGTTTGACCCTGGGTTTATGAGTTTGACCAGGTTAAATTATTATAAGGGATATTGGGCTTATTTATTTTTGGTTTAGTGGGTTTGGATTGGTGTTGGGTTTATTTGTAATAGACTAAGGGTTAAGGTTATAAGGACTTTTAGTGTAGGAATACTCCAAGGACCAAAATTGTAAAATCTGAAAATATGAGGACCATAATTGCCACTTTTAAATAATGCTATCCAAGGGTGATTCTTGATATTCCATGATTCTTCAAGGTTTTGTCTTGTCATTTTCTTCAAAAATATCTTCAAGGGCTAAATATGACATATCTTGAAAGTTCAGGGACCAAAATTGACAAGTTCTTCAAAATTCTTCCAAGGGTCTCATTTGATATATCTTGATTGCTGAGGGACCATTTGAGCATATTTTGACTATTTGGCTCCGCCGAGGCAAATCCGCCCGCGGTTTCCGATCCGGAGCCCGGGGCAAATCTGCCCGCAGTTCCGGATCCGGAACTTCTATTAGAACAGCGACGCCGCGAATTGCACGACGCAGTTTTGACTATTTCCATCTCCCGTGCTCTTTTTTTAATGATTTTGGCTCGGTTTTTGTCGTTTTCTCATATTTTCTTGCCTGCATGTTTAAAAACACGAAATATATATTTGGCATTTATTGATCGGTTTTTTGGTCTTTATGGTCTTAATTTGGTCAAGAAAAGGTATGTGTTTAAGCACATACCAAAATCCCCTAGACTAAGATATTGCCGTGTCCTCACGCAATGTTTTGAACTCTGAAATTCCTCATCTCTTTTTACCAACTTTGAAAAGTAGCAAAATTTCAAAAGAGACTACTAAATTTTAAACTCCAAAAATGCCCCGGTTATCCTACTTAAATTTTTTTATCTATATATTTACAACCTAACTTTATTCGGGTGACGGTATGTTGACTTTTCATTATCCTAGGGATACTTTTAGGATCACGGAGTAGAAACACGACTCAGAGAGAAGTGACCGTACGGATAAAATTCATCATCCCTGATTTTTCGCAAGTTCCCAAGCCAAGCGTAAAAACGAAATCATTGTTTTCTTAAAAGTTAGATGCTAACACTACACATGGAAGTTACTTGTGATTATAAATACCTCTTACTCCCATACTCCTATTTTCCTCTAATTATTTTATTTTTGGTGGGATAATGAATTTCTTCATTTCTTCGTTTTTATAGTTATTGGTCCGATAAAGGCTTAGGATTTAGACGCTAAATAGTTTCCAATTCTTCCCTCGAGAACCGTTGCCCATAAAAATGAGGTCCACATCAAGGTCTCTGATTTAACACGATTTTGAGGATATCCCTTTTATTGGCGACCGAAACAACTCAACTACGAGTCCAGAGACAGAAGCTTTTATTAGGATATCCCCGGACTCAACATTTGGCTTTTATTTTACATTATTAAGCACATTAATGTATTTTGCCCTTGGTCTTTTACAACAATCACAACATCGGCTGCGAACCGGCAAGATGTAATAGTCTTATTATGACCTTGGGTATTTCCTCCGCCTTTTTAGAAGTCTACAACATCGGCTGCGAACCAGCAAGATGTAGAAAACTTTTGGCTTTGGATTATTATTATTATACATTATTTTTTTATTTATTATGCCAAATCCCAAGTCCTACGGCTTTTATAACAATCCCAACATCGGTTGCGAGCCGGCAAGATGGAATAGTCTATTACACCGTAACGCTGGCAGTACCTTGAGGTGTACCCAACTTCCATAAGCAAGGATTCTTTTGGCAAGGACTACAAACTAAGTTTCGCCAAAATCGTGCACCTTTAATTAAACCTAGGTTTTCTATTATAAGGGGTGAAACAAGCTTAGGGGAGTGAAAGGCCACAAGTAGCTTCGATGAGATCTAAAGAGATCCAACTACTCCACGTTTAGCATCTAACTTCTAAGTAAACTCTATCATTTCTCGTTCTCCGCAAATTTAAAATCTCAAATAATGAAATCCGCGGATGCTTAGCCGATAATCAACTATTTTGATTATGAATGGTTAAGGGAACAAGCTAGGGCTCAACACGCCCGGTCAAGTCAAAATTTTATTCCTACTCTCACCAGCAGAAAAGTCAACATTGTGTCAAAACTTATTATATTTTTGTAATTTTTTAAAAATTTTCTCATTTTTTTGTACTTTTTTTCGTTAAAATTTTTTCGGAAAAACGGGGTTGCGTGAGTACTCGGCAAAATGCAAGGTAATAATCGAATCGAAAGATTCACCCCCCCCCCAGACAAAAGTGAAACATTGTCCTCAATGTTTCGAAGGTAAGGGTAACTTACGAGTATCTAAGGCCGTTTATTAGGTATGCCAAATAGATAAACGTTAGTCGAAACGATTAGGATATGAGAAGCATCGAAAAATGAGACTCGAGTGGAGAAAGGACAAGCACGACGAGCACGAGAGTCTTCATTTTCGGGCTATCTGGACATAAAACAAAAGCACAAAACAAACACAAGAAAATGGAAGAGGGAACCCTCCTCATGGTTATTTATTAGTAAAAGAAAATAGAAAGAAAAAGATAAAAAGGATAAGCATGGGGTGCCTCCCACGAAGCGCTTTGTTTTTGTTTACCGAGTCACGTAGCTTGACTCGATCCCTGAATTTAGTTGTCCTTAGGGAAAGTTTGGAGATCCGGGACAACCATGGATGGTATGTCCCCTCCAAAATATTGTTTAAGCCTATGGCCGTTTACCTTAAAATTAGGTCCGTCGGGTTGTGATAATTCTACGGTACCATAAGGGAAAACTTGGACAATGGTGAATGGGCCAGACCAACGGGTTTTGAGCTTGCCCGAGAAAATCTTAAGTCGAGAATTAAAGAGAAGAACTTGATCACCAACGTTAAAGACTCGATCTTTGATTTTAGCATCATGGATCTTCTTAGTTTTCTCTTTGTAAATTAAAGAATTCTCATAGGCTTGATCACGGAGTTCGGTAAGTGCATTCAATTGAATTTTACGGTGATCTCCCGCGGTCTTTAAATCAAAATTAGCATGTTTTAAGGCCCAATAGGCTTTATGTTCTAACTCAATGGGCAAGTGGCAAGCCTTTCCATAAACCAACCTATAAGGAGTACACCCGATGGGGGTTTTGTAAGCGGTACGGAAGGCCCATAATGCATCATCTAATTTGTCGGCCCATGAGGATCGGTGTTCGCCTATGGTTCTCTCTAAGATACGCTTAAGACCTCGATTGGACACTTCAACTTGACCGCTAGTTTTTTTGTGATACGCGGTAGAATGACGATGGGTAACTCCGTATTTGAGCATGACTTTTGCGAATTGATCGTTACAGAAGTGGGTACCGCGATCACTTATAATAGCACGAGGAGTTCCAAATCGGGCAAATAGACTTTTTAAGAACTTAACAACAACTCGGGCATCATTGGTGGGGAGCGCTTTTGCTTCAACCCATTTTGACAAGTAATCGACGGCCACGAGTATATACTTATTTCCTCTAGACGATGGGAACGGTCCCATAAAATCTATGCCCCGTACGTCGAAAATCTCACAAACTTGTATAGCATTTTGAGGCATTTAATCCTTTTGAGATATTTTTCCTTGACGTTGACACGAATCACAAGATTTTACTAGGTCATGTGCATCATGATATATCGTTGGCCAATAGAAACCGGAGTCAAATACTTTCTTAGCGGTGTAGTTGGCACCATGATGTCCCCCCGTGGGTCCATTGTGGCATGCCATAAGAATGTCGGCGGCTTGTTTGCCGTGAATGCATCGTCGAATCACTTGATCAGCACAGACTCTAAATAAGTAGGGGTCGTCCCAGAAATAATGTTTAACGTCCTTAAAGAATTTCTTCTTTTGTTGGGATGACATCCCTTTCCTAATAAAATTTCCCGCATGGTAATTAGCGAAGTCAGCAAACTATGGGGTACTAGAATCGTGAGATAACATCCCAAGTGTCTCGAGGGGAAATGTCTCGGCAATTTCCTTGTTCTCGAGATCACTTTGATGGGGATTTCTAAACGGGAAATTAGATGATCGGCGGCTAGGTTTTCGGCTCCTTTCTTATCTTTAATCTCAACATTAAACTCTTGGAGGAGGAGAACCCAACGCAGTAACCGTGGTTTAGCGTCTTGTTTTGCTAGAAGGTATTTTAAATCCGAATGGTCGGTGTACACTATGGTCTTAGATAGAACAAGATACGGTCGGAATTTCTCGAAGGCATAAACAACGGCTAACATCTCTTTTTCGGTGGTCGTGTAATGAGATTGAGCGTCGGTCATTGTTTTGCTAGCATAGTGTATCGGCTGAAAATATTTGGTCTTACGTTGCCCCAGGACCGCCCCGATGGCATAATCGCTAGCATCGCACATAAGCTCAAAAGGCAAGTCCCAATCGGGGGCAACTAATATCGAGCTTCCGTTAATTTCTTTTTAAGAGTATTGAAGGCTTCGATGCATTCATTCGAGAAGATAAACGGAGCATCTTTTTCTAGAAGATGGGTCAGAGGCCGGGCTATCTTAGAAAAGTCTTGGATGAATCGTCGGTAAAAACCGGCATGACCTAGGAAACTACGGATTCCTTTAACGGTAGTAGGATGAGGTAATTTTGCGATGACGTCGACTTTAGTATGATCTACCTCGATTCCGGATTTAGAAATTTTATGGCAGAGGACAATTCCCTCTTTAACCATGAAATGATACTTTTCCCAATTTAGGACTAAATTAGTATCTTTACATCGTTTAAGCATCTTTTCTAAATGGGAAAGGCACGAAGAAAATGAATCTCCATAAACCGAGAAATCGTCCATGAAGACTTCCATGGTTTTCTCAATCATGTCATGGAAGATGGCCATCATGCACCTTTGGAACGTGCCTGGAGCATTGCATAAGCCGAAAGGCATACGACGATAAGCGAACGTTCCATAAGGGCACGTGAATGTGGTCTTTTCCTGATCTTGTGGGTCTATAGGAATTTGGAAGTAACCAGAAAAGCCATCAAGAAAACAATAGAATTCATTTCCCGCTAATCGCTCTAACATTTTATCCATAAAGGGGAGCAGAAATTTATCTTTACGAGTAGCTTCGTTGAGTTTCCTATAATCGATACACACTCTCCATCCCATGACGAGACGTGTGGGAATTAACTCATTATCATCATTCGTAACAACGGTCATACCTCCCTTTTTCAGAACACAATGGATCGGGCTAACCCACGAACTATCGGAGATTGGATAAATCATACCGGCGTCGAGTAATTTGATAACTTCATTTTTGATAACATCGTGAATTTTTGGGTTAACCCGTCTTTGTTGTTGGACGGAGGGCTTAGAATTTTCTTCGAGTAAGATCTTATGAGTGCAGAAACGAGGGTCTATGCCCTTTATATCGGAAATTTGCCAAGCGCTGGCACTCTTATGCTTCTTAAGCACGTCTAAGAGTCGGTTTCTCTCCTCATCTTTTAGGGTTTTAGAGATGATAACGGGAAGTTTGTCGGTTCCTTCCAAGAAAGCGTATTCGAGATGAGGAGGTAAATCTTTAAGCTCGGGCTCCGAAGGATTTTCGTTAGACGGCTTAACTTCTTTTACTTCTTCGACGTAAAGGTCCTTCGGAGGGAGAGGCGGAGACGGATCTTCATTCAACAATTTTTCAAGCAAAAGGATGTCTCCCTCCGGATCGAGATAAGAATCATCAACTTCCGGTGAATATGATGTATCAATAGCAAGAAAGTCATCAACATATTTCAAGAAGAAATCACCTCCCTCAAACGGAGTGAGGGACGGGAACGAATCGGAAATGATTGGTTGAGAAGAAGGAGTGGGATTGCCACTCGAAGTATTATTAGAAAAACCGAGAAGTTCTTGAGAATACTCCTCCGAAGCAACATCGAGGATATCAATTTGGTTTACGGACATGCAATCGTAGTTAGAGGAGTATCTCGCGGTTTGGTCGAGATTAAACGTAACGGCTTCATTTCCAACTCGGAGGGTGATCTCTTCATCGTAAACATCAATCAACGCGCGGCCCGTCCTTAGGAATCCTCTCCCGAGAATGAGAGGAACCCGTGGATCAGCATCGAAATCGACAATCACAAAATCGGCACGGAAGTGGAACTTTCCAACGTTCACGAAAATGTCTTCGGCTATACCGAGAGGTCGAGAAGTAGAATGATCCGCGAGCTCAAGAGTCATGCACGTCGGGGTGAGCTCAGGAAGTGAAAGTTTCTTCTAGATGGATAACGGCATAAGGTTAATTCTAGCACCGAGATCGGCCAGGGCGAAGCATTGAACCATACCTGGAAAATTGCAAGGGATCAAGAATTTGTCGGGGTCTCCGAGCTTTTCGGGAAGCTTCTTAAGGAGAACCGCTGAGCAGTGTTCATTCAGGGTGTTTTGGTCATTTCAAACAATTTATCTTTATTAGTCAATAAGCTCTTAATCATAGACGCAAACTTTGGCATTAGAAGAATAGCATCCGCGAGACTGATATCGAAATGTATATCTTGGAAAATCTGATAGAACTTCTCCATTTGTTGTTGATTTTTGTCACGGAGCTTTTGTTCAGTGAGTCTAGACGGATAAGGAAGTTTGGTCTTAACGGGAATTTCTTGATCACAAACGACTTTCTCTTTTTGCTTAGATGGTTGGACAACCGGAGGTTGGATGCCTTCGGCTCTTCCGTTGTTGGTAGGAAGTTCCGTATCCGTTGTCGCCTCGGTTTCACGGTCGACTACCTTAGGAGGAATGGAAGAAGAAACGGGAATCGGAGTTGGAGCCGTGGGTCCATTATACTTAACACCACTACGAGTCGTGATCGCCTTAGCATCGCCCCTCGGGTTGGCGATCGTGTTGCTTGGGAGGTAGAGGAAGTACCCGAGCCCGAGGGTCGATCATTTAAAGACTTCTTGATTTCGTTTAATTCCTTAATTAATATCCTTGTTGTATCTTCATGATTTTTATTGATCATTTGTTAATTTTGATTTTCAAGAACTAAACGTTTCAACAACTCATCCGCGGGCGATGGACTTTGAGCAGCATTTTGATTTTGATAAAAGTTTTGCCCCGGGTTGTTTTGAAAACCTTGACCATAATTAGCAAAATTTTCTTGATTAGCATTATTTCCTTGATTAAAATTCCCATAATTTTGAAAATTCCCATGATTAAAATTCCCTTGATTAGCATTTTGATAATTTCCTTGAAAAATCCCTTGATTTCCATAATTAAAATTTCCTTGATTTTGATAAAAATTCCCTTGATTCGGGCCTTGATTTTGAAAATTTCCCTGATTTTGAAAACCCCGATTTTGTGATTGATTGAAATTACCCTGATTTTGATTAGTAAAACCCTGATTAACCCTAGATTGATTCTGATTTGGTTGATTATTCTTATTAAGCACATTTGGGTTCGGGTTGTTGAAACCGGGTGGTCCTAGGCAGTTGTTAGAACGATAGCTGAGGAGACTACAGTCTCCTTGCGGTTGGTAAACGATACCTCCCGTGTTTGCAGCATAAACATTCTCGTGAGTGTAGCCACCGGAGGCTGGGCACTCGTAATACGGATGTGGGCCACCACAAGTCTCGCAACTTGGGTTAATAGAATTCACTTGATGGGTAGTTTTGTTTTGATTCTCAATCGTTTGATGAATTCGATAGATAGCCGTAGACAAATCATCACACTTTTTAGTAAGAGCGGCTATCTCGGGAGAAGGGGTAGAAGTAGTGATAGATCTTGTTGACTCGCTTCGTTCGGCAAAGGAATCCCAGAAGTTATGATGAGCGGTCATGTTTTCGATTAGATCGTAACACTCTTCGGGTCGTCTTTTCAAAAAAGTACCCCCTGCTGCAGCATTGATTGTGTCACGATGTCGTAAAGTCAAACCATTATAGATGGTATCGATGAGAGTAACAAGTAGCATATTATGGTTTGGACAACGATCGATAGCAAGTTTGTAACGTTCCCAAGCTTCGAATAAGGATTCATCTGGTTTTTGTTGGAAGTTACAAATATCATTTCTTAATTTCGTCACCTTAGATGGTGGAAAGTATTTTGCCAAGAATTTAGAAACCATTTCATCAAAGGTATGAATGGAATTCTTGGGGAGACGATCAAACCAATTAGAGGCATGATGCGTCAGTGAATAGGGGAATAAGTAAAAGCGAAGGGCATCATCGGAGATACCGGTTTGCTTCATACTTTGTGTGATAGTGAGAAATTTGTCGAGGTGCTTATTAGCATCATCATCCGGGAGTCCGTGAAATTGGCACGAGTTTTGGACTTGCTGGATCATGTGATGCTTAAGCCCGAAATCGGCTGCTTCGATGTTAATGGGGTCAATCGGACCCCCACGTCCGAACATAGTCGGTCGGCACAACTCCTCCATCGTTCGGAGATCGGGAGCGGCATTGTTGTTGTGATTATCACCCACCGGCGGGTGTTCATTATTTTGGCCGTTATTGTTCATTTCCTCAACGGTTGGGGAACGAACACGATTCGTGCTAATATCGTCGAAGTTATTCAAACTCGAAAAATCAACCCGATGATTATGTCGAATAATCCGTTCGGGATCCGAAAGTGGTGAAAGAATATCGTTAGACGAAGAACGGGTGTTCATACACCAAAAGAAAAACCAAAAATCAAAAGAAAAACAACTTTTAGGTTAAAATTATTTTTGGGTTTTTTAAGTATTAAAGCAAAACAAAGAAAACAACAACAAAAACTACTTTTATTTTAATTTTGGTAACCGCTACGTTAACCGTAACCGTTTCCCTTGAAATTACGTGCGGCGGGGCGGAGAGGAAAAGGTGCTCCGAAGATGCTTAAAAACCCGCCTCACTCAGTCTGCAATTTAATGTCAAGACTTCCCTAGAACCCCGTTTATTCGGTTGTAATCACAAAGTAATCCAAGTAACGATTAATTTCACGATTTCTTTTGTTGTTTATTGGGCACGGTTTACAACACTTTCAAAGAAAGTGAGGATGTTTATTTTATTTTTGTATTTTATGAAAACACTTTAGGAAAAATGTTTTTGTTTATTCTATTTTTGTATTTTTATAATATAACGAAAATAAGTAAATTCCGGGGAGGAAGGATCTTCAAATCACAACGAACGGAATCGACGTACTCTTTTCAAGCCTTCCCCGGCAGCGGCGCCAAAAGATTGATACACAACACAATATATATAGTATATATATAGTAGTATATCTTCCGAGGATAGCACCGGTAAATATGTATCCCCGGGTCGTTTTTCCCAACGAAGGCTTAAATGGAGCTCGTTGGTTCGTGAATCGTGAAGTGAATGTGTGGGGTTTATGGGGAACCCTAAGCTAAATTACACTACGAGAAAATAAAAATGCACAAATAAGAAAGCAAGTAAACCTAACACGTAATTAAAACCTAAAAACGTAACTAAAACGTAAAATAAACGTAAACGCGCAAAATAAAAAGTGAATTTAAGGCATTAATGATCCTACGGGTGTGAAAATGATTTTTCTACGTTCTAAATGACAAAAGAAAATTTTAGAAAAAAGAAAAATATTTTTTTTTTGCTTTTTATTTAATTATTATTAATAAAAAACTATTTTTAACTATTTAAAATAAACTAAAATGCAATTTATTATGAAATAAGCTAGAAAAATAAAAATTTTATTTTTAAAATTCTAAAATAACCTAATAATAATTTTAAAACTGAAAATTATTTTTTGGATTTTTTATGAATTATTATTAATTAAAAAATACTTAAAAACTACTTTTAATTGAAATAAATAGTAAATGACCTTAGATAATTATGAAATTTTTTAGGAAAATCTAAAATATTATTTTAAGACTAGGAAAAATGAAATTACTAAATTTGAAACCCTAATAAGCTAAGTTGGAACAATAAGCAGTTTAATAAGGCCTTATTATTAAGCAAATCTCAATTAATAAGCACCAAACTCTCACCCAAGGTTCTGACAACTTTATTAGACACAGAGCAACTCAAATAAGCAGAAATATCCCACAAATAAGCAACAATAAGCACATAAGCAGTTTACTAGTTTGGGCAGATTCACAAGCCTAAGACCCTATTTTGAGCTACTAAATAAGCACCTAAATAAGCTAATAAGGGAAACCTAATGGGGGCAAAATAAGGACTACCTAGAAGAGACCCCAAAAAACCAAAAAGCCCTAATTCTAAGCACTTAATTGAACCCTAATTTAACCATAGTACAGGTGTCCCAAGACTGACTTTGGTTGAGAACATGTTGAGACAGCTTTTTGTGGATGGATTTTAAGCAATTAAATGTTGTTGAAATAGCTTGATCTTGTGAATATGTAATGTTTTCTGTATCAACTTGCCCCAGAACCAATTTCAAGCAAAATCAAAGCCCTATGATACCCTCAATAACCCCTAGAACAGAAGCCTGTGAACCAGTTATACCCTAACCTTTGACTTTTTTACTTGTAACCAATTTGGATTTTAGTTAGTTTCTAATGCCCTAATCTGTCCCTAAATGATATTTTAAGCTAGTTAGTGAGTTGATTTACCTAAATGTACCTTATATCTAATAGAATGCAATATCACAGACTCCAAATCTGACTTATGCTCACAGAATAGAAACTTATGGTGAAATTTGACTTTCTGCCTACAACCCACTGATTATATGGCTAAACCAACCTAATTGCACTTAAATGAAACTGTCTAAGCTAAACTTATCACTAACAAACACCTTGAACACAGTTTCCTAGATTAACCGCAAATCTGTTCGATCGTCACTCCCAATCATCAGTGTTGTCAAAGTTCAGATCCATTCCATATACGGGTATGATTATCTTAAGAACATTGTTCTCAAACCGGCTGATTTCAAGGATTATGCAATCTTCGAAGGCGACTTCAAATATCTCCGCTCAAATGACTTTGAAGATTTATACCTGCTTCATCTTCAAGGAAAACTGCATTTTTGTGTTTGCTGTTCTTCATTGGTTCAGAGGAATTGTTATAAGAAAACGTGTCGAAGACTTCCAACTCGGCATTGAAAGCTATCAGTCTCAACTCAATCTCACTAGGCCTCAATGGGAAGTTGCAAACCTAGAACCTGTACAAGATTTTATTGTCCTTGAATCTCCGATGGCAGTAGTGTTCAGAGATAAGTACAATGTCCCCATGGTCATGCGTCTTAAGGAACTGCACAAGTTTAGCAATGGTACCTTGCAAATGGTCGATGACGCCTTGGACTTCAGAGTAAAAGAGTATCAGGTCTATCCAGCAAAACCAGGAGGATATACCAACCATTGGACGGAGCATGAATTGGAGCTGAACAACAAATTTCTCCACGCAATAAGGAAAAGATTGAAGTTGAGGAGAATCTTCCGCAGTCTGGAATGCTATGTGGGTGGAAGAATTTGTGAAGGTTACTACCGACTTCTACAAAGAACGGAATGAAGTTTCTTTTTGCTTCTTTTGGTAGTGTTATCTTTTGGCTAGGTGTAGGGTGCTGTAACACATGAATATGTTTAAATTTGTACCCTCATTATATGTAACCGAACGATTGGGTTGTCTGTGTCCCTCACTTTATGGGGATTTTCCGAAATTATGTACGCTTCAGTGCATTATTTCTTGATAAAGAAGAGAAGTCTTCTTTCTATCGCAAATATTTTCCCTTTTATGATTTTTCTGGAATATATTTGTGAAAAACTTGGTGGTACATGAGTTTTTGTAAATCAATCAGAACTTAATCGTTTCTTAAAATCACTCAATCAATGACAAATATTTTTTTCGAAAATTATAAATGGTTCATTGACTGAGGGGGAGAGTGATTTCAAAATCTTAAAAATATCATCATAACAAGCTTTTATGTACATAATCAGCAGTGAATAAAGAATGTGTTTCTCATGTTATGTGTCAACATATGAATTTTTCATGAGTTTCTAATTAAAATCTAAATCATTTCAAAAACTCATCATTTTTGACACATAACGAGTAAAAGTTTCGTCTCATTTTCAGAATATACTTAAATCAGTCCACAATTTTTCCCAACTTGTTTTTAACTTATTTAAAGGGTGATCGGGGGAGAGAATGTGATTTATGAAAAGAAATCTGATAAAAATGTGATGTTTTGGAATCAAATGCATGCTTTCCCATATGTGCCAAACTCTTTTATATATGAATGCACATATTGAGGGGGAGCAAAATGGCTTTCGGTGACAAAAGGATTTGGCATCTCATGTGGGCATGACTCAGATTTAACAATTGAATTGACGAAACACAAATGTTAGTATTCGAAAGGATTTATCCAAGTAGAAGGTACCGTTTCGAGAAACTCTTCTTAGATATGTACTATGACGGGTCTAACTTCCTTATTAAAGAATGTTAACAACATCAAGTTAGTTATTGGAGCTAGTTATCACCTAAAAGCTGATAATGTATCTCTTTAACTAAGCAACGTAAACGTGTCCCTCGGGTATATGTCTATTGAGAGTGGATCAATTCAAAAGTGCAACTCACCCCGACATGTGCAAATTTCTATTAAAAACCTATGAGCTCATATTAAGGGGAGCATTTGAAAATCATAAAACCCTCAAAGTGCTAGCAAAAATGTGTTTCTTAATAAACACTTTGAGAGAATTTTCAATGATTTGGTTGATGGTAACATAGGATAGTCATGAAGTTATAAGGTGGCTAAGGATAGGAAAACCGTCCTATGATCCGCCAGAACCAGAGGGATCTACCCAAGGACAATACCAAATAGATAGTATTAGAAAGTCCTTAGGTATGATTATGAAAAAAGGAGATAAATGAGAAAGGAGAAAGAATAGGTTGAAGAATTAAAAAGAAATGAAATGAGAAAGGGTGAAAAGAAATAGCCCTCCCATTATTCAACCTTAGGGCAGAAACCGGGTTCAATTCATATGCTACTGATTGTTACTAAGGTAACATCGGTATTGAAGACAAGACGTCATGGATCCAGTGATGCACTGCACTAAACCTTCTAACCACTCAAGTTCTCTTAAAAGAGCTTGTTTCATTCTCACGGGGAACCCTGCATAATCTATCGACCGCTCATTACGAGCTATGTTGATAATGAAACAGGAGACACCGCTCCAGTCTCCGACGACCAAATAATGCACTTATCGAGTCTAGAGCCACAAGATGCATCAAAAGATCTCATAGGAACACGTGCTACTTCTACTCTGGTTGGTCAACATTAAGGACACCAATGGTAACTTTTTGAGTCCTACGCAGATCTTAGCAATCTGCCAACATTAAGGACACCAGTGATTGAGTGGAAATTCCTGCCATGGTCAACATCAAACAGCCCTGAAAGCAGGTCACTTCGGTAATCCCTTGTGGGTTACGCTTAGTGATAGTGGCGGTTTCAAAATGGTCTACAGTCATGGAGTGATCTCCAGCGACTCACCTAATCGTTGATCTACTTCGGTAGGTCTTGTAAGCCCTCTCAAGGGTATCCGATTTAGGAACGGCCTTGGTAAGGTTTAGAGAAAGTTTTCACACTATGTTGTTAACAATCTCTAAGTCCGAACCTGTAAGTGCCAGACGTATTATTGCTAACTGACTTATGCAGGAATTATTGGCGAATGTTGCTGATTTCTGAAAAGATGCTGATCCATCACCTCATGCTCACACCTCAACATTACAACTTATGAAATCATGATCATTTGATGGGCCTAAACAAAGCTTCCACAACTCTGATGCTGAAGATCATGTTTCTGAAAAGGTGTGAGCATGCCAATGCTAAGATATCTACATCACATGGAGACGTTATCACACAAAGATGACTTGAAGCTATTCTTCTGGATGATAAACACGAAGTCATGTCAACTATCATCCAACGCCTTGAACAAGTCATCTCAAATCTACTGCTGAAAGCACAAAGCTTGCAACAATGAAGAATCAGAGACTACGAGCTACAAAGACATCTTCAAAGATCAGAATGCTAGAATTCAAGTCTTAATTTCCGGGGTGACCTCCCTTAGGGGGAGATTGTTAGGAATACGTTTATTCATATTAAAGCCTCGGTCACCCCGAGTATAGCTTAGCATTAAGTAGCTCGTAGTATTTGTAGAACCATAGAGGGGGGTGAATACGGTTTCTTCTGCTTTTTATATGTTTAAAAACTTTAAGTCTCGAAGAAGAACAAAGTGGTTTATAATACAACAACCACAACAACAAACACAACCAAAGTATATAAAGCGAGTAAAGAGACACAACGATATATACTGGTTCCGGATGGGGGGTTTATACCATCCGTACGTCCAGTTGCGAATCTACAACACCGATACTATTACACTAGTATAATCCTTTCGGTAGACTATAAACCGTTACAATTCACACCACCAATATTCAACAATATTGATGCTCACAAAGAAGGAGTTACTTCCCAATAGTATTCCGCCCTCGAAAACCACCCAAAAGAACCTCGTGACTCGACTTACACTTGGTCACTAAGACCTCTACCAAAACTTCCACCCGGAAGTATCAAACCCCAACTAGATCCCCAATGATCTAGGCTTGGTCACAAAGACACAAGACTTCTCGTACAAACAAATGAATGATAGAAAAGATTGTTTGTCCAATCAAGCCCTAACCTAACCTAGAGACTCAATTGTAATAGAAAGGGTAGAAGAAGGCCCTCGACACAATCACAAGAGTGGATTAAGTTCTTGTGATTCTTCCCTTGCAAAGAAGATGTGTTCTTTCAAAGATGTTAGAATGATAATCAAGAACACAAAATTAGAGATAGAGAGATTTAAGAGTGTTTAGAGAGAAAGAATCTAGAGAGAAAGAAGAATGGCAAGGGGTGAGGAATACAAGAGGCAAGGCATGGTATTTATAGGCAAAACCCAAAACTTGGGAAAATTTACCGAGGCCGGCGCGTCACCCGCGCGTCAACGCGCGGGCAGCGTGCCAGGCTTCTGTAACATTTTCCCAAAATCTTGGGTTTTGATCTTATAAATACCTTACCTTGCTAAACCCCCAATTGTACTTCACACTAAACCTTAACATTAATCAATCTAAGGTTTACCAACTCAAATAGCCAATTTGAAAAACATTTTGTGAAGTAGATAAAGAGAAAAGCAAATTACCAAGAGAGAGAAGTGTAGAAAGGGTAATTTGGAAGGGGTGTAAATGTAATTCCTCACATGGCATAAGTGAGAAGAGAATATGCCATGGAATATTCCACAAGGGAAGGGTTAAGGTGTAACTATGGTTAGGTTTAAAGGTTTAGAAGATTAACCATGGTTAAGTGTGAAATGGGTTAATTGTAGAGAGTTAACCATGGTTGGGTTTGAATGTGGTATGAGTTAACCAAGGTTGGGTTAAGGTTAAGTNGGTAATTTGGAAGGGGTGTAAATGTAATTCCTCACATGGCATAAGTGAGAAGAGAATATGCCATGGAATATTCCACAAGGGAAGGGTTAAGGTGTAACTATGGTTAGGTTTAAAGGTTTAGAAGATTAACCATGGTTAAGTGTGAAATGGGTTAATTGTAGAGAGTTAACCATGGTTGGGTTTGAATGTGGTATGAGTTAACCAAGGTTGGGTTAAGGTTAAGTGATGGGAACTAACCATGGTTGGATGATGTGAACCATGGTTGGGTTAGAGGAGATATTCCAAAGGAGTATTCCTTTCTTGGAGGGAAAGGGTGATGAAGGGTTGAGATGTGTTTGATTTGAAATGGAGGGTTGTGATTGAAGTTGTGTAAGAGATGTAAGGTTCTAAGAGGAGGGATGGTTGAGATGAGTTGGTTTGAATTGGATGGTTAGGATTAAAAACATGTGTTTAAAAGAATGGAGGGTTGAGATGGTTAAAGAGAATGAAGTGTTGAGATTGAAAGTGTGTAAGGAATAAAAGAGTGTGTAAGAGATGGATGTGATGTGTACCCTAGTGTGTGTATGGGTTGTGTGTAGTGTGTGTATTTCGAATGAGATGTGTGGGAGTATGTGAAGTGTATAGGTGTATAGGGGTAGTATGTGTAAGTTTGTGTAAAGAAGGGTATGTGAGTGAAGTGTGTGTATTTTGAATGTGTGTTTGGGTGAGGGGGATAGGAAGGGTACAAAAGAGGTGATGTGTGTAAAGTATATGTAAGAGTGTATGGGGAAGGGATATAGTGGTTTAGGGTTTGAGGCAAGTGGTTTTGAAGTAGATGGTTTTGGGTTGAGTGGTTTTGGTTGAAAGTGGTTTTGATGGAAAAGTGGTAATTTGTTGAAGAAGAAGATTAAGAATGTAAATTAAGAAAAGATTAGTAAATAATCTAATTGTTATTAAGAAGATATGTTTTAAACAATTAAGATTATAAGTTGAGAAAATTCATAGGTTACTTATATATTCAAGTAACTCGACGTCGAGAATCCATAATTTCATATCTCGTGACTTTCCACGACTCGACGTTCTCAACTAACACCTTGGTACAAACGAGTCAAGTGCTTTGCCTTGATGTAAAGCATAACCCAAGTGGGAAAGGATGCGTTTACGCAAAGTGACCTTTGACTTAGTTTGACCAATAAGGGAGTAAACCCGTTACGTGATTAGAGAAGACGTAAGTACGGGATATGAGCATATGAATGCTGTCACGTGTTGTTACGTGAAATATATAAGCTCCCTAAGTTTATAAAAACCTTGGCTAGAGGCAAGTGTTTAGAAAACTTGAGTTGGCGTTTTCCCGTAAGTGGGTGTTGTAAAAGTATGATCTCTCAAATCTCAAAACTCGTTTCGAGTGTTCTCAATTAAGCACATAACATATACATACCTGAATTGAAAGATCCACATTTGTCGGGTAAGGGGAAAGCCGACTTTGAGAATTCGCCCGAAATCTCACAGACGCCTGGCGCGTCACCCACGCGTCAGTGTGCGAGCAGCGTGCCAGCAGCAGACATGAGATTTCGGGGAATTAGGAAACCGTTTGACGTTTTATGTGTTTCGAAGGTTTATTTGTCATTATCAAAACATTAGGAGATCTTGATCATGTTGCCTCAATAATCTCCATCTTTTTGATGATGACAAATAAAATCCGAAAGCAAATAAAACTTACAAACGTAGCGAAGACAAGCGCGCCTTTGGTGAAGCTTTGCGTCTCTTGACCTTGCCTTGTAAATTTGGTGAAGTCCTTGCTTGCTCTTCACTTTGCTTTTTTTCTCCCCCTTTTTTCAAATTAAAAAGGCGGGACTTCCATTTGAATGGGTAAAGTAGCTTGTAAGTTAGCACCCGAACATGCTCCCCCTTGAACATAGCTCCCCCTAGATCGTTGCTCCCCCTTGTTTAAAGGCGGGGATCCATGGGTCAAGAGCCTCACCTTTGCGGTGGCCTAGCTACATGAAAACACCACAACATGCAA